>JASDQU010253658.1:12473-27642 GCA_032191745.1 Picea mariana
ATGATAATATTCACTCTGTATTTCTTTTTGTGCAGCGAATGTGTAATTCTCTGCAAAATCAACTACAGACAAAATTGTCCCTGGTGGAAACACTTCACGGGATTGTTTGAATTGTAGATCTTTCCATCGAGATCTATGTGAATTCTTGGTGTATTTATAGATTTCTTCCTCAAACTTCTTCAAAAACTCTATCAAACAGATTTTATCTACCTTCAAATCAAGCCTTTTGTAAATAACATTTGAAGAATGTAGAGTTGTGCTGCTCAGATATTCATATCTCTTCCAATTGACTCTTATATTAGAAAATGATTGATCATTCATATCAATATGATACTTTGAATGAAACAAATTTAGATTTCCACAACGATCACATTTCTTTCCACCAACACATTTTTTTTGTAAAATAAATCATCTTCTCTTTCACATAGAATTTCATATATAAAAACGCGGAATGTGGAAGGAGGAGGTGAACCTGGCCATAAAGTTTTACCAAAATCCAAAAAGTGTCATAATAAAACTCAAAATCCACATGATAATGACAACAACACGTGTCACGAACAGTGATGGCTCTAACAAACCATGGTTTTTGTGGCACAAATGTATAGATGGAAATTTTAACTTCTTTGTGCTCTTCTTTGAACTTATTAAACAACTCTATTTGTTTCATTGGCAATATATGTTTTGGATGTTCTTCATATTGATTTCGTGCTATTCTTTGGCGCAATACATCCCTTGTATGTGGTGAAACACGAGATTCTTCCAACCAACAATTACGGGCCAATTCTCTAACATTTTTGCAAGTCTATCTTTGTAGGTTTGTCTAGAAATCACTGTCCAATAAGCCAATTCATCATTTACATCTATTTGGAAACGCAATTTTCTATGTTTGTGCAATGTTTTTCTTGACGTTCCCATCGTTTTTTCCATGTGTAGTGTCAAACGATATTTTATATTGCTCCCTGAAACAATTGTTGTTTGTAACATTTTGCGTGCAACACGGACATATTCTTTTCAAGATTTTCCAAAAGCTTTTAATACACTAGTTATATTGTTAAACACATTCTGTTGCAACTTTGTATCCTTTGTCGACTTTTGAATACCCAATAATGATGTAGCTTCTTTTAACTTTCTTGACTTCAATAGAGAAAGTAAAAGTTGAGCCTGTACTGTTACTGATTCATCTTTGAAATAATTATTATACATATTCTTAGTTCGATATCTTATATAATGCTTAGCTTTTTTCTTCCCAAATTTGTCTGTATCAACATTTTCTAATATTTCATCATCAATGTTGATAGATTCTCCTCCAGATTTCAATTTAAAGTTTATATTAAAAAACATAACCCAAACACAAATTCACTAAGTTATATATACTTGACTGTTCATGTTGTATTAATCTAAATTTATGTATGCATACCTATAGGTGATTCATCTTCTGATTCAATTTCGGTTTCAACGTCTTCTTCGACATTATGAGACAAATCTATTTATGTTTTTTGAAAAACATCAAACTGTAATTACAATCAATTATATTATTTACAATATTTTTAATTTGAATTCTATACTTTGAATTTTGTACTTTTTTAATACAGTCCCAATGTGTGTCATGTGCTCGATCATCATATGTGCATGCATACCTTGTTTAACTTCTTCTTGTCGAGAATCTCTATTGACATTATCATCGTTTCTTTCTTCAATATTTGCACGTTCTTGTTTCTTTCTCTGATAAAGCTCTTTTCTTTGTTCGATTTGGTGAGTATCATCTCGAGTGCGATCATATTTTCTCTTATGCAAACTTTTGTTTCCCATGACTTTTATAGTTATTTGTAAAAGATATGTTCCACAAAGACTTCACCTTGAAAAAATGCTCAACATTTATCTTTCAACATATAAATTGTTATTCCAATAAAAATTTGAACAAACATCAATTACCTTTTTCAAAAAAAACCAAAAATATGATTCGAAACTTTGTTTAAGTGCTCTAGAAAACCACCATGTATCGATATCGATCCTCCGATTAAGCCTATGGAATAGAGGGAAGAAATAAAGAAAGAAAAAAATACAGTTGCAATCAGTAATAGAAATGATTTGATCCCTATCCTCGAGCTTATATCTGTCTATTCATCCGATGAATTGTGTTAAATGTGTTCGGACGAAAGCCTATTTATACAATTTAGAGCGAAATAAAATGATACAATGTGTCGTTTCATTTTTTCCAACGGACGGAATTCGTTCGACAGTCTTTCAGCCGAAAGAATGGTTTTTCGGCCGAAAAACTTGGAAACTGTTCAGTTTTGACACTTTCCGTTAGATTTTAGTCTTTCGGCCGAAATATTATTTCGATCGAAAACAGGAAATTGGGACTAAAACTAAAACCAGAGAATTTCCCCAAGCTTAACTGAACTTCGAAGGTTGCAGACTCCTGCAAATACTGAGAATTTGGTTTCGAAAATGACACCAACATTTCCAAAATTGAATCTACTTTCAATTCCTATAATTTGTTTTCATTTTCTTTATTTTTATCTAATTTTATTTAATTTAAAAAAAAAATCATTACATAATATTTTCAGCAGACATTATGATTCGGTGAAATGAAATATCGATATCTCTAAAAATATACGGTGAAAATTTTGCAAAAAAATACATTCATAATCCTTGAACTGTTCTTTTCAAAAGGGTATATTTAGATTTTAGTTTTAAGTAAAAATTAAGATAGATACAACGTGTAGAAAAACATGTGTTTAAAATTTGCAATGTTTTCAGCTTGGTCATCTTCAAAAAATTCTAGAAATTATAATATTCATCCGTTAGATTCAAAATTATAGTCATAATAAAATAGAGTCTCTGTAGATTGTTGCAGTATATTTCATTTCTTAAAAACATAAGTTTAATAATATATACATTGTTGTAGAAATAAGTAACTCATTATCATTCATTTCATGTTTAAGGAACATATTGTTAAACAATTGTCAAATTGACATATCAAATTGTGATAAAAAAAATTGAAAAATAGTCATTGGAAAGCTAACACAATTCTTCACAAGTTTTGTTTTTACTATAAAGTGAAATTCTAAATAAAAAAAATACTTTTGTATGTCGGAAGTTGAACAACTTGTGAAAATACAGTTTTTTCTCATAAAACAAGAAAAAGTGTAACCCATCTTCATGATTTCACCCTAAACCAAAAAATAAAACACAGAAATGACCTCTAAAACCCTTGGAAATAACCTAGAAACAATCCAAGAAAACCCTAGGAGACTATCCTGAAAATCCAGAAGGGTGAGAGAATGAGTAGAAAGAAAGGGATAGTAGACGCCTCTTCAAACCCACATGGTTTCCCTATAATAATCCTTACCTGCCACAGAGACAAAGTAAAAAAACATTTCTTGATCATGTTAAAGATAAATGAGAAAATTATTTTACATGTATGAGATCTAAAAAAACATATCAAGAAAATAAAAATAAAAAATATTAGAAAAAAATGTAACTATATAAAAAAAAAATAATTCAAATGATTTTTTCCTTGGGATGGCTACCATGACCGAACCAACTTGGGGGCACAAAGGTGGCCATGCCCTCTCTAGCTGTTGTAACAACAATAACAAAAAAATTGTGTGAGAACCCCTCTCTAACTCTTGAGAAAATAAAAAGAAAGAAAATCAAGGATTAGATCTTACCAACTCAACCTAAGCGTGAGAAACGTGCACATAAAATAAATACCCATCAGTCTAAATGTAATGTGTGAGCTGCTGAGGGAAAAATATGTACACACCTACAAGGCTGGCCATTGGTCGATTCCTTCCCTTTTCCCATCTCACGACAAAGTTGAACTGGTTGAACCTCCTCCATGGACAAGTAACAGTTTGTTTTGTTTGTAAACCATAGGGAAACCTCACCTAAAGCACTAATAAAGAGTTGTCTTGGGAACCATTTATGTGCTGATCAGGTGGTTAGCCATGGAGCCATTGTCGCGCTCAGAGCAGGCAAGAAGCGATTGTGTGAGACCCAGAGCAAGAGAGGAAAATTAAATTTCTGAATAGAAATTGAGCATGGGAGGGGTTGAGACCTATTTGTATTGTATTTTGAGTGCGAGGGAGGCACGCGGGCCTCATGCAAGGCTGAACTTAGCCTAAACCTCCTTTTCCCTTGAAAAAAAAATAATTAATTTGATTATTTTAATTTATTTATTATTTTAATTTTTTTTTCTTTTCAATTTATTGTTAACTAAATAATAAATAGCTTTGTTTTTTTTTATGATTTAAATTTTGTATTTTATATATAAAAATAAATTAGTTATTTTATATGATTTAAATTTTATATTTTAAATATAAATAGAAAAATAATTTAGTTATTTTGTATCATTTAAATTTTGTATTTTATATATATAAAAAG
This sequence comes from Picea mariana, assembly GCA_032191745.1. Classification (NCBI taxonomy): domain Eukaryota; kingdom Viridiplantae; phylum Streptophyta; class Pinopsida; order Pinales; family Pinaceae; genus Picea; species Picea mariana. Next base: position 16,866 of record JASDQU010253658.1, read on the forward strand.
AATAATAACTTCCTTATTTTATATCATTTAAATTTTATATTTGGGTAAAATCACGGAGCTGGCTAACACTTTCGTGACAATCTCATCCCAAAAATTCTGAAAAACATTCTTTCGGCCAAACTAATATTATTTTTTAGCTGAAAGATATTTGTTTTGACCGAATTAATTTTAGGCCAAACTATGGAACGTCAAATCAAACGATACAATGGTGGAGCCCTTGATTTTCCTGTAGAAATTTTGTCAGACGGATTTTTTCCATCTGGCAATATCTTTTCGGTCGAATGATATTTAGGCTGAAAACATCGTTCGACCGAAAGATTCTTTCGGTTGAACTATTCTTTCGACCGAAAAATGACTTATATATTAACCGGACATCGAAAATGTAACGTTTTTCTCCACTGTTACTATGATTGACTATGTTGTGTGAGGGCCTAAGTGTTGGTGCAGACTGTGTTGTGTGAGGGACTGTTTTGAGTGTTGGCGTGGACTATGTTCAGTGTTGGCACAGACTATGTTGTGTGAGGGATTGTGTTGAGTGTTGGCATAGACTGTGTTGAGTGTTGGCGCGGACTGAGTGTTGGCACGGACTATGTTGTGTTGGTGCAAACTAGTGTTGGTGGGCACTCATTCCATCGGTTTTGGTGTCGTGTTGGTGGGTTCTCCTTCAGGCGGGTGGGCCAAGCTTCATGTAAGCTCCAAATTCGCAGTGATATTTCAATTTTTCTTTTTCTTTAAATTTAAATTTAAATTTATAATTCGGGCTTTGTAGCCAATTTGTGGGCATGGACGTGGTTTTGGTGCGAACGTGATGTCATGTTGGTGTTGGTGGGAGATCCCTCAGGCATTTGTGCTATCGTGTTGGTGGGTTCTCCTTTGGGTGGGCAAGCCGAGCTTCTGGTAAGCTCAAAATTCAACTCAAAATTTCCACTAATATTTTAGTTTATTTATTTATTTATTTTTAATTTAAATTATGTTAAATTTTGGCCCCTGTACCCAATCCATGGGCATTCCAATGGCTTGGCCATAGGGTTGGGCCCCCGCGGCCAAATCTCAATCCACTGGACTGTGACTTAGCCCACAGGGTTGGCCCCCGTGGCCAAGTCACAGTCCAATGGACTGTGACTTGGATGTAAAGGCCCATCCCTGTGACAACACCATTGGTTCATAGTAGAATTCTTAGATTTGTGTGTAATGATCAAGCGTCATGATATTACAATATTTACATAATATGTAACATATAGGATACTACTCTCCTTGTTACCTTATATTACTCAGTCATACAATGAACCCATGTAATAGCTCAGATCAATCATACTGGTTTGAAACTAGCTTATAAAATGCATTGATCATACTTAACTTAGTTGTACTTATACGCTGATCAGCTTACTTATTAGGGTGTATGTTTCCCGTATAGTTTAGCTCAACTTTACTAATAGGTTAGGCTCTATGATAAGCCTTATACCATTCATAGTAACACTGCCTTATTACCATAATCAAATCAACTAGTATAAGCATGTAAAATCTTTAAATTCAATTACTCTAGTTATGATGGAGTCTAATTACCATTAAATCAATAGTCACTAATAAGGGAAAGATGGAATACTATTTATCCATATTTGATATGCTAATATAGTATGAACAAGTAGAAGCTTACTATGAGACCAATGTGATTCCCAGCTTAAGTCAAACACAGCTTACAAGCAATGGAAATCAAGCAGCTTATGATACATGGATACTATGATTAAAGTGGTAGTACTAAGTCATATTCAACTTACTATATTCACTGATCTCTATCATTCCAGTCATTTGATTAGTATTGATTACTAGTTATAGCATGAAGAGTGTAATCATTAGTATTTTCTTAGAGCTTAGGTGTAAGTAGTTAACCCTATACATATCACTTATATCACCTTTTGTACATGTTACAGATTAGTAATGGTAATGATAGACATATCTAACCTTTATGAACACAAATCTGATCTATATATACTTATGGGATTAATACTCAGATTAATCAGTAGTAATGCCATAACATAATGGTAAGTATAGACTATAAATAATAAGCATGATATGGGTTGCGTTTATTGATTTGATTACATAGATTAATGGGAATGAGACTAACCTCACAGTGCACCAATACTAGTTATGTGTAATATATGATATTGTATATTAGTAATGCATAGATCAAACGGGTTGGTAATCATCATTACAATTTAAATGCCCTTGTTATCTGTAATAGCTATGATAACACATTCCACTTCTTTAGTGATTATGGTTATACTCTACTTGTAACATAATATGACACATGTAACACTATTAGTAGATTTATATACATAAACTAAACTCAACTAAGTTGTAATGATTCACTAACCTTTATAGAACATATATAACTATCATATGTATAAACCTCATCATAGTTATCGTAATATAAGGTAGAGCTTAAGCATAACACTTGAAGTCATATCCCATATAGAGAAGCTATCATAGTGAGATTGTATGACCATGTGAGTAATAGAAGTGATACTAGCTTCAGTAATGCTAATGGTTCTAGTCATTTACCCTATATAAGAGCTTAGAGCTGATGTCATACTTGTTGTTTCTATTCTACCATTACCTATTATAGCACATCTATGTTACTTAATTCCCATAGGAAAACACTAACAGCTTGCACTGAATACGAGATCATTAGTTAGATATAGTAGTAATGCCATTAATTAGAGTAAGTGATAAATGGTGTTGTTCATTACATCACCTGTATTACTAGTAATCATAGTTTCCATAGGTCTTATGTTACCATGTTGTTGCCCATTGAACCCAGTATCAGTATTGGTATATTACGTCTATTACACATAGTTATAACATGTATCACTCTAATGGGAATCATACTTATCGAATTATGATTCGATCATACTAGCACGATGTATTGGTATAGTAATGAAACCCATCATAGTTAGACTAGCTTAAGCTTAGTATTGTAATTTTTATACACATAGCCCTGAACCTTTACTTGTATCGTAAGCTTAGTCATATTTATTATGGAATCCTCCTTATTACTATTTTAATGTGTATATACCTCGTGTGAGCTTAGTTATCATTCAACTTACATAATCATTGGGCTTAGTACTAATCCAGTCAAGTTGCTTACTTGTACCCATAGCTGAGAACCTATGTGTATTGAGACTAGCTAAGTTGAAACGGGTTCCATATTATTAATATACTACCTATCGTAGTAAGTGTGTCACTATCCCTTGTTCCCTTTGCTCACCATTCTATCTTACCCTTCTACTCAGGGTAGGTATGAGTGGTATAAGTAATCCCATTGAATGAATACAAGTGGTATCCTATCTACCTAATTTGATCAGTACCATACTGATATTGCAGGGTGACTATGGGAACATAAGCAATCGATAGTGTGGCTACATCTCAAATGGCAGTATTCATATATTAGATAAGCTCCTAGCTGGTTCATAGGGCTTGTAGTAATCAATCACTACTATAAAGTATACAACCTCTAGAACACTTAGCTTACATAGGTGCTCATTATGAGATGAATGAATCCCATTGATCTATACAATGAATGAGATAAGAGTGTAACTAGTATATAGCTCCAAGTATTGATCTTATAAATATTGGTGTCGTGATCTCTTAGTACATACATATTAGTATGAAATCCATTGTTTAACTATGTTATCATGTTTGATTCCAAGCTTATATGGTACTAGTATTGTTCAACTTCATTGGTATGATTAATACATAACATATTCAATCACATAGGTTGTATAGTGTATTGACATCATACATGCTTGATATTGATTACAGATCTCATGGGAATTGAGACAATACTGATGTAAGCATACAATATTACTCTATGCTTTCATATCCATGGTAAGTGTTATACCCATTGCTTATCTATCTTATCCTTGTAAGTAATCATAGCTTATGTATTAGCATGTATTAACAAGAGGATATGATTATGGAAATAAGGTGGAGCTTACAACATGTAATACTCGTGAGTCCATGGAATATGAAGCTTAAGTTATTTTATTACTGTAATATCTATGAAGATCATATAGGTTTATTACAATTGTTCCTATGATTGCTTGATTAGGTAAACACGATTCACACTACATTACATGGTACTTATATCATAAACTAATGGGAATATATGGGGTTGGGTACTAAGAACATGATGTAATTGGAATAGCTCTTGTTATCTTGATACATGTAAACAAAGTTGAATACTTTGATCTTCCCTTTGAAGTATGCATATTATCGATATCATTTATTCCCATAGGTCATCAATATATCTCTATCTGCAACTTGATCAAATTGGGCAGTAGAATGAGTAGTATCAAGACCATTTCTCATATTAGACATGTATAAGATTTTCCATATTCAAGCTCTTATGTTATTACTACTTTCATATATGAATGTTTTTCCTATAAGAAAGCGTGTATTTACCGTATGAGTATGGATACCATAGGAATGATGGGAAATCAATAGCCCATCTTATACATAGGAATAGGCATATCAGTAATCTATGGAGTTAGTACTAAGCTTCAATATGGATCTTATTAGTATGTGTAATGAAAACACTGTATAGATAAGTATGGGCTTACTAAGCTTTTAGGTTGGACTATTAGTAAATCATAAAAAAAGGCATATGTAACCTATGAGATCACTTCTTACATTATCCAATACAAGAAATGGATATGAGCTTCAATATTAGTGATAGGTAACAACTTGGTATTGAGCTTATCCCTGTAAAACGAGACAATGACAAATATAACAAGTTGAGTTTAAGGATAAACTTCACCATCAGTCACAGTGCAGGGTTAATTGAACATATTGGGGCGCAAGGTGAACATTTAGCTAAAGACAAACATCGAGGGTAGATGACTAACAGATGCGTCCTTCGCTCATCATCCTCACATAGAAAATCAAGGCATTGAGATCCATAGGTCTTTTAACATTAAGGCGACGACCATAGATCAGGCTCCAGGCTGACTACTCAGGCAAGGACTAAGGAGCTAAGGACGAAAGGCAAGCAACCAAGAAAGACACAATCATTCACAGCCAGGTGATCAATACATGTGGGACAATGAAGGTCATGGGAGTCAACAACCATCAAGCTAGCCTAAGGAAGGTTTCAGTCATAAAATTCAAAAAGAACATCATTTTACTTTTCCATTTAATAAATAGATCCAAGCATAAAACCTACAACAATATACCATTCAACGAAGAAGCGTATCATTGCCTGTTCGCCCGCTCCGATTGACATCCCATGCACTCCGTGGAACTCCCGCTTGCCAACCGTGAAGACTTCACTGGTACCTCCCAGCCAATGCTAGGGGTACTCTTCTTCCCCCTTATCCCCCCAAGATGTAAAGGGGCCACACACATTATCTAGAGACTCTGACTAGCTCCCAGCTCGCCTCCTAAAGCCGAGCTACCACTCCTCTCCGAGTTGGGTATCCCAACTCCCACAAGCAAATCAGTCAAGTAGATATTTCTGCAGTGTAATGTTACGAAAACAGAAGATGATCCTTCATCCTTCTCCTTCCTTCATTTTATAGAGTTTCAAACTTCCTTTCTCTCCTAAAATCTCATTTAATTAAAGTTTTAAAAATAAATTCCTAAAAAATTCTTCTCCGTACAAGTGTCACCCATCCCCTAGATACCTCCATTATCTAATTTCTTTAATTAATTAATTATCTCATTTCCGTCACCCACCTAGAGTTACTCCTAGAATCACTCCTAGGTGTCCCCAAATTCCCTTACAGGTTTTAAAGGCTTTCCCTATTTATGAAGTTGCTAATTTAGTTTAAAATTAGAAAGCTCTTAAATGCTAGATTCTTTACTAAGTTGACCTTCCACTTTTTCCCTTAAGTTGCCCTTTTTCCCTTTTTGCGTTTACCTCTTTTCCTAGTTTCCTAATATTTTAGATTTTCCCCTCTATCCCCTTTTTACTTAGAACTCAAAAAGGAAGGTGTGGAAATTAACCCCTTTTTCCCTTTTCTTATTTAATTAGTATATTTTAAATTATCAAATACTAAAACAATTAATTCCCTTTTTAAATTTTAATCCAATAGATTTTTTTTGAAACAATTAATTTCTTAATTCCTTTATGTTTCAAGATTTAATGAAGATCATAATTATTATTCAAGTGGTTTTTATTTTTGTTAATATTATTATTATTACATATATATATATTTTTTATAGAGAGACAAAATTTCACTACTAGCATAGTTTAGACTTAATCTTAAATTCTCGTATTGGGTGACATTTAATTAGGGAACTTGTTTTTAAAATACTTAACACATTATTCATCCTAAGGCCATCTAAGTTCATTCCTCTAACATCAACAATGCGACGTGCCCTTCGGGACGCACTAGGTGCTCCAAGGGAGCCACTCGCCTCATCTATCCCCTTGCGCGATGTGCCCTTCAGGATGCACTATGTGCTCCAAGGGTGGCACTCGTCACTCTCCATTTTCCTTGCTCGACGTGCCCTTCAAGATGCACCACGTGCTCCAAGGGTGCCACTCGCCTCTTGACTGACTTGGTAGACATCAATAACCCCTTGATTCAACACTCCACCAGGTGAACTTGTGGGAGACTAAGGGCTTCTAAGGAATAAGGCCCCCGCCTTATTGCGCACCCCTTAGAATCATCATGAGAAACTATCGCAGTTTTCCCTCATGGCATCGTGGGTCCTCTGGAACTAGGTAATCATTAACCTATAGTTCGAGCCACGACGGGACTGCTAGTAGGCTGTGGCAGGGTTATTGTCCACATCTCTCCTTCAACATCTATGGTAGTCGTGCGTGACCCTTTAATCCATGTGTGAGTTTGGACAACAAGCTATCGTCAGCCTGCATCATCAACAAATCATGTCAGAATGTATCCATATCATATCATCTAAGCAGATGCACTAATATCATAGTAAAAACAATCAAACCCCAATGGTACACTCCCTGACTCGATCCAGAGTCCAAGGGGTTCCATCGATGCCTCTGCATCCTCAAGGCCCAGAATCCTACACACTCAGTAAACTAAGTCACTAGCACCTGTCTATGTCAATGCAGTAAAACAACATGTCATCAACCCATAATGCCTCATAATCAAAATCAAAAGTCTTAATAGCATAATAGTCTGGATCACTTGCGAGCAAGTGTCCTCAAAGAATAAGTTTGCTCAATGTGCTAGAGCGGGATGTTACATACACCCCCTCTTGGTCTAAACTTCGTCCCGAAGTTTCACAGTATATATATGCTGAAATAAAGTGTATCACAGTATCATATGTCTATATATCAAACAAAAAAGGAAACTATTGGCGCATATCATATGCGTCCTCCCAGGTCATCGAGTGAGGACTATAATTGTCCCACTAGACCTTGACCTGATCTATTGTTTGATGTCATAGCTATCAAATACGATCATCCAAGATGCAAACCAACTCATCTGTGAGCGCTCCCTCATCTGATACCTACAAGGAACTCATGTCATAACATGTGTAAGATCACTAATATAATGTCTCAAAAATAGATACATGAAAAACATTGTGCATACGCCTCAAAGAATCAGGCAAGGCTAGTTGATAGGCCACGGGCCCCTTTCTCTCCACGATCTCAAAAGGGCCCATGAACCTAGGAGAGAGTTTATCTCCCTTCCCAAACTTGATCAAACTATTATGCAGGTTAACCCTCAAGAATACTCGATCGTCGACCTTGTAACTACGGTCGACACATTGCACATCGGCATAAGTCTTTTATTGATCTTGCACTTCTTTAATCCTTATCCTTATTGTTTGCATTTGCTCTTCCATTTCCTAGATCACTTCTAGTCCCACCAGGACCCTATCCTCAAGCCGATCCCAACTCAAAGTCGTCCGACATGGTTTCCCGTAAAGAAACTCGAAAGGCGCCTTCTTAATGGTGCTCTAGTAACTGTTGTTGTAAGAGAACTCCACTAGTGGAAAGAATTATTCCCAATGATTTTGTTGGTCCATTACATACATGTGCAACATGTCCTCCAAGTTCTGGTTCATTCGTTCAATATAGCCGTCAGTATTCGGTTGATATGCAGTACTAAAGTTAAGTTGGGTTCCCAAGGCCTCTTGGAAACTCATTCAAAATTGTCCAGTAAACACCGATCCTTGATTGGATATAATCCTCTTAGGCACACCATGTAGCCTCACAATATCACTAATGAAAACTCTAGCTATGTCAGGTGCCTAATACGTCATACGCACAGGAATAAAGTGAGAACTCTTCGTCAGAGTGTCTACTACTACGAAAATCGAGTCATGTCTCATTGCCATCAATGGCAATCCAACAAAAAAATCCATCGAAATAACTTCCCATTTCAATTCCAGAACGCATGGGGTTGTAGTAATCTTGTTGGGTGTCTATGTTCAGCCTTTACCTACTGATATTCTAGACATCTGGCCACATAGTTGACTATGTCTTCCTTCATTCCCTTCCAGAAGAATAAGGGTTTAAGGTCTGCCCTCATCTTCATGACTCTCGGGTGAGCCATGTATACTGCTCTATGAGCCTCGCTTAGGATCAACATCCCCAACTCATCATTTGGCGGTACGTAGATCCAACTTTAAAACCTCAATAAACCATCGCTATCAAATGAAAATCCCTCAAATCATGGTACCATCATTATGTTTTGTCCGATAAAACCCTCGACCTCTTTGTACCAGTCATCATCACGCTGTAAGGTTAGAATATTTTCATGTAGATTCGTCTGAAGAGGCAACACCAAAACTATGTCTGGTCTCCGACTCAATGCATCCACCACTATGTTCACTGTTCCTTTTATGTAAGTAATCTCGAAGTCATACTCGCTAAGCAATTTCAACCAACGCCGTTGTCACGCGTTCAGATCACTTTGCGTAAATATGTTTTGTAGTCCACAATGGTCAGTCTTTAGTTCAAATTTTCATCCGACAAGGTAGTGTCTCCAAACCTTCAAGGCATATATGATGGCTAACAACTCCAAATCGTGCATTGTGTAGTTCTCCTCATGCCTTCTAGGTTTCCTCGTAATGTAAGCGATCACTCTTCCATCTTTCATTAAGACTCTGCCTAATCCTTCCTTGTATACGTCAATGCATACCCAGAAGTCCGCGTCCATGTCAGGGACCTTTAGTATCGGTGTTGTTGTCCATGACTCATTGAGCCTCCAAAATGCTTCCGCGCATTTCTTGGTCCAAATAAACTTCTTGTTTTTCTTCTGTAACTCCATGATCAGGTTTTCTATCTTCGAAAATCCCTCGATGAACTGTCGATAGTATCCTGCTAAACCCATGAAGCTACGCACTTCCTGGACATTCATCGGTGCAGGCCATTCCATAATAGCCTCGACCTTGGCTGGATCAACAATGATGCCTTTGTCGGAGATGACATGCCCTAAGTAGTGAATCCTCGATTTATAAAAAGAGCATTTGGACAACTTCCCATACAAATTGTGCTCTCGCAGACACTATAGTACCAAGCGCAAGTGCTCTTCATGCTCCTCCATCATCCGAGAGTAGATCAAAATATCGTCAATGAATACTTGGACGAACTTGTCCAAGTAATCGTGGAACACCCCATTCATCAAACTCATAAATACTCCTGGGGCATTTGTCAGTCCAAATGGTAAAACAATAAACTCATAATGTCCAAACCTTGTCTTAAAGGTGGTCTTAGGGACATCATCCTCCTTGATCCGTAACTGGTGATACCCTGATCGCAAATCAATCTTGGAGAACACCGTCGCGCCCTTCATTCAATTGAACAGATCATCAATTCTTGGTAATGGATATTGATTCTTGATTGTGGCCTTGTTCAATTGATGGTAGTCAATCCAGAGCCTCCGTGACCCATCCTTCATTTGTATGAAAATATCAGGTGAACCTCACAGTGACACACTAGGACATATCAGTCCCAGGTCTAGCAACTCCTTCAATTGCATTTTCAACTCTTGTAACTCCGAGGTCGACATCTGATAAGGTGTTCTTGTTATCGGTTCAGTCCCCGATTTTAGGTCTATGGTAAACTCCAATTCCATTTATGACGGCATCCCAGGTAACTCCTCTGGAAACATGTCTGCAAAATCTCTCACCACTGGAAGGTGTTCTAAACCTTCCGCGACTCCCTTCTTGTTTAACGCAAGGATCGCATAGATATTACATCCCTTGTGCATGATCTTCTGAAGCTGCAAGGAAGAAATGAACCTTAGGGAAATTCCATGGTTCTGCCCTACAATCACACATCTCTGTCCCTCGTCATCGACCAAGCTCAACCGTTTCGTCTTACAGTTGAGTATCGCCTCATGTGATTCCAACCANCCCTTGTGACAAACTCTCCCAGGTTAAGGACACAGCCCGTAACCTTTCCTCCAACCTTTTGTTTGGCTCTCGAATCCATCTCTATGAAGCTAAACTTGTCATGTTCAACTTCCTTTACCTTAATCCTTTTTAGCGCTGCACCAGAAATGAAACTCTCTGTAGCACTAGGATCTATCAAAATATTAAGGGTCTGGTTAGCAATGGTACCTATCATCTCGAGCACATTCAACTGATGCTCTTCCTAGCGGTTATTCACTGCTGCATGAATCCGATGGGCCTTGCCCATATCTCCCACAGTAGTGGGTTAGACTGATCCAGATACTCTAGTCCTCTCCACAAGGCAGTCGCACTGGTAGTGTGGCTCACCACACGTCCAACACCCCTTCTTTGGCCTAGTAGTCCTGGTACCTGAAGTAGAAGATGACGGCCCACT
>JASDQU010253659.1:5435-16092 GCA_032191745.1 Picea mariana
TGGGTCCTGAACTTCTGGAGCCATTTTAATTCCCTAAACAATTTTTTTTTGGGAAAACGGGGAGCAACATAGAAGTTCCTTTGATGTTTCTCACACAAAAGTTGTATTCCTCGAATAGATATTTCTAACAAGGTATTGAGGGCGTCAAACGGAGATCATATGCAAAAGTTACAACCCCAGGAAGTTGATGTACTGACTTACCCAAACAAGGCCCACATGACTTTTGGTGCTTCATATCCTAAGGTTAGGTTTTTGAATGTCTAGGTTTTTTGACATTCCTGTTTATTGTGAAAAGGCCTTCAGAGCCTCATTGTAACCAGTTTTCTTGCGAATGAGCGCAACCGTCACTTCTCTTCTCAAAGGTAAGCCGCCACCATTCTAGCAAGCTTGTTTTCTGTTGCATTTTACATCTTATTTCCTTATTGAATAGAAAACCAGTTTTATTTTATCTATGTTATTATGTGTTAAGCATATGTTATTAATCTGTAGTCATTTCGTTCTACTCATAAAATCCGGATCATATGGATCATGACCATGTTTCTTACAGATCTCGCACCATAGTCATGTTGTTGGTAATGGATTTGGCATTCCTGCTGCCATGTACTGCGCGAATGTTGAAGATTTGTTCTTATGGTGTCCTTTCCTACATGTGGTACACCAAACGACTTCTCTTTTGTCCTTAATTTTGTTTCGGTTTAGCTGGAATGTTAAGTTCTTCAAATCCTCTTTCAACTCCTCTATGGATGGATATTTCTTCTGATATTGGTTCTCTTCCAGATGTAGAGATTCCTGTAGAGCCTCTGCTTGTGTCTAAAACTTTTGTTGTCACAATGGATAGTTCAAGTGTGGTAGAAATGAATTGACGAACAAATGCCTATGTTTCATATTTGTCATTACTTATTTTAGCTTTCCCTTCAGTCATTTGAATCTCTGTTCAATCTCCCATACAGATTCTCCTAGTTTCTGTCTGATCTCTATCATCTCGTTCATGTATTGATCCTATGAACTAGGATTCTTGAACTCATTTATCAGTAGCTTCTTGATATCTCCAATCGTTCTGGTTGTCCCTGGCAGACTATTTGCAGCTAAACTCATGTACCAATCCAGTGCACGATCTCTTAATGTGATATTTAACTTTTCCATTTTAATGTCCTTGTATGTGATCTGTTTTTCTTCCCAGATATTTTCACAGATAAAAGGGTGCTTCTTTGGGTCCTCCGACTCCTCTCCTTTGAATTCTAGTAACCTGATCGTTTGATCATGTCTTGTCATATTGAATGTTGAACTATTACCTCCGGGTGGTGTAGATACTTGACTATTGCTTCCTGAAATGGCTCCCCCGGTTGTTGTTCCTTGTGCAGATGTAATTCATGTTGTCTTCCTTATCCATAAATTTGATTGTCTAAATGGTGGTGTTCTTCTTGGTGTGTTAGTCGCACATGGTTTTATGGGTTCCACACTAACACTGATATGGATAGGAGTTCTACCTTCTATTTTCTCTCTTGTACCTCTCGTCTTCCTCTCATATGTCATGTGTAGGATTTTCTCAATCTGCTCCACAACCCAAAGATCCTCTACCTCCTCTTCATCACTCCCCAAGCCTTCCCTCACAGATACGACTCTCTTCTTGGTGTTCACATTATATTGTAGGGTACTCCATTGTGTGTCTTTCCAACTATTACCATGATCCGCTTGATCTGGTCTTCGTCCATCATAATTGGGTCCAATGTCTCCTCCTTATTTCTTGTATCCCCTTATCCTTCCATTTCTCCCTCTCTTGTCAGTGCTTCCCCCCTTCCCCCATGCACGTAGGGAAGTTTAGTTTTCTAACTCCATTTTCATTACACCTTTGTTATATAGTAATATATTAATGGAAGTATATAACGATCTGATACCTTCTATTTTCTCTCTTGTACCTCTCGTCTTCCTCTCATATGTCATGTGTAGGATTTTCTCAATCTGCTCCACAACCCAAAGATCCTCTACCTCCTCTTCATCACTCCCCAAGCCTTCCCTCACAGATACGACTCTCTTCTTGGTGTTCACATTATATTGTAGGGTACTCCATTGTGTGTCTTTCCAACTATTACCATGATCCGCTTGATCTGGTCTTCGTCCATCATAATTGGGTCCAATGTCTCCTCCTTATTTCTTGTATCCCCTTATCCTTCCATTTCTCCCTCTCTTGTCAGTGCTTCCCCCCTTCCCCCATGCACGTAGGGAAGTTTAGTTTTCTAACTCCATTTTCATTACACCTTTGTTATATAGTAATATATTAATGGAAGTATATAACGATCTGATGTACCTTCCTCAAGGTCCCTTCAAGAACTTTTTCTCAGCTGCGTTGTATGACTTTGTTGTGTCTACTGCAAATTATGTGATAAATCCAACAATAATGTTGTCTAACCATAAATCTATTACGCGCGTAAAGTTATTATCAACTTGTTGTAACTGCATGATCTCTTCAAGATTCCACTCTAGCTGTCTAATCCGATTGGTAGGATGGTTTTCTTTCAATATTTTTATCCACTCCTGCAATATGTGCAAGAAATCACAGAAAAAGACTTTATGCAAGTCGTTGAATATGTACTTGTCCAGATATTTGTGCAATGTTAACTTCAAATTTCTATTATCTTTCTACAAAAACTCTAACTCCTTTGTCTTCAACCAGCTCTCTATCTCCACCTTCGTTGGATTCCCCGGTCTCAACATCCCCTTTCAGATTCTCATTCTCTCAAGGACTCGTTATCCGATTCGTCATTTTTTTTACACATATTCGCCAAATCTCACATACTCAATCCCATTTTCTTCCACACAACCGGCAACGGAACCATTTGTTGGTTTGGTATCTATTCTTCTATTGGTATTGAGGATTCTTTATGGGGTTTTCCGATTCTAATCACAGATTGACCTTGGTTCATGTTTAATAATTTTCCCAACAAAAGCCCTTTAAAACTATTGGCCCCTCTGGTAAACCAGAAGGCAATGTAACACACAGAGTGTACTGCGTAGTCTCACCTGAGATAGCTCTATGGGTGGATGCAACACTAAGGTGCTTGCAACTTGAGACTAAGCGATATTTTTGGTTGTGTGTCGTAAACTTTATTCATTCAGTCTAACATCTAGCAATAAATTTCATTCTATGCATGCATGTGGAATACTATATCTACTTAGTTACCTCATTCATCTAACATTAATCAATTTCGCATACATAAATACGTATACATTCATTCACATAACATAGTGTTACCTTGGTTCACCCCCTCCTCGACTACATCCACAAATATCTGGCTCTCAAGCTTCTTCTTATGGTTCAGAAATATATCACGTTGCGCTTGTTTACATTCTTGGATCTCACTCTCCTCAATAGGCTCCTCAACCCTTGTGAGGCTGACTAGATCTCACTAGGCTCCTCAACCTGCAATCTAACCCTCCGGATCAAGTCGTTCACCACTTCCCAGCTCACCAACTTAACAACTCATACATTTCTTACCATTATCTTCCTCTCTTTCAGGACTCTCTTCTTTTTCAATATCAGCTCTCTTATGTCTCCTAAGTACTACATATTTATACCCTTGGCTCACCATCCATTACAATACATTACAAAAACCCTAACCCTAGTGTCGTCAGGTATTCCTTGCATGCATGCTTCACCTGCTTCTCTTAGACGTGTTGCTTTTCCTTCCAGCTATCTTTTTTCTCTTGCATGCTTCTCCTCCAAAAATAGTCTTTCTTTCTGACTAGGCCTGCATCTAACCATAACCTTTTATACATGTGATATCATGCTCTCGTGACTCTTTTGAAGACATGATGTAATAACTTCAAGACTCACCCTTTTCAAATGATGACAAAGGACTATGGGATAGCAATGTGACAAACTGACTTGACCTTGAAAAAGACTAACCACTCACCTATGACTTGAGATGATGCTCTAATTCCCTTATACATGACTTAATTAAATCCAAACTTGATTCATAAGTGAATGAACCAAAATTCTTTTTTATGGAACACTAACCCTAGGACATTGACACATGATCTTTAAAGACCAAGACATGACCACAAGACTGAACAATAAACAAAACAAAATGTTTTGACTTTGTGAATTTACACATACTAACACCTTAGCCATGCTGAAGTATGCAATGTTCTCTTCAAATTTATGGTAGTTATGTTTCATTCAAGGATGAAATTTCTTTGATACCATCTAATCCAAAAATGAGGGACTTACAGCCCATTGGCTTCACCAACATGGATCGTCTACGTAATATATTTCTTGTTTACACTATCGATCTATTTTAAGGATTATATAGAGTTATTTCTCTTCTAGAGGTTACTAAGCCTCTGTCCTCTACCTTGTGTAAATAGTTTTGTTCCTTTATTGGCTACAAGATTTATGTTCTCTTTCCAACCTATACTATGAATTGGTTGGTTGGCTCATCTCTGTAGCCTTTGCTCTTCTAATGTCTACAAGTCCTTCTTTGTGCAACCAATGGAGACAAAACATTATAGGAATGTGAGGATGGAATGTTTGTGTGATGGGTTATCTTGTTGGTTACTCACTTGTGGTGGATAGAAATTCTTCTTTGCCTGTCTTTTTCATTTCTCTATTTTGAAACGAAATGAAACCTCTCTGCTAATTATTAACAAGTAAGACCATGTCTTTAGCAAAGATTACAGTTAACAAAATATCATAATTCAAAGTTGGGCCTTTGGCTATGTACAATAGTGATCATACCAATGCTTCCTTACATTTTTCCTTCCCAACAAAATGAATGGAAAGAAGAAAAAGGGAAGCATTGTAACCAATCCTAAAATAAAACACTCCAACTCTACTAATTTCTCATATAAGTGATTTCTTACAAGATGAACTATTATAGTTCCAATTACACATAATGGTCACCATCATTTTTTTTTAATTATATGGCATTTCCTTTCACACCAGAAATGCCCAACAAAAGGAATTCACTCCAAGAAGTGGAAATACTTTCTCCCTACCATGAAGTTATGGCCTATGAGGGGGTGCATACGACCCAGAGGTGGAGTAAACGTCAAAATAATGTTTAAAAATACTCTAAAACATTTATAAATTCCCAACAACATTTAAAAACACCCAAAAACACCCATACATTTTAAGAAACATCTAACAACTTTTAAAAACACCCATTCATTTTTAAAAACATCTAACAACTTTTAAAAACACCCATTCATTTTAAAAAAACATCTAACAACTTTTAAAAACACCCAAAAACATTTAAGAGATGACACAGACAATGTAAATTCACCCAACAATTACAAAAATACTTGAGGCACATAGGAATTTGACCCAAGGCAAAAGAAATTGAAAGAAATATGACTGAAATAATGAACAACTTTTGAAAAACTTTTGAAATCTAACTCAGATAATGACTTATAAAACTTTAAAAAGCTAATATAAAAAATTCCCGCATTAACACTTTACCGTGTAAAATTCCAAACCACATTCTATTAATTTGGATCTAATATAGTTAAAATATAGTTAACATGTTCTTGAGATCCTTCTGAAGACGTAATGGTTATTTGAGTAGATTGTTGTTGTGTAGTTGTCATTCAACTTGTCACCAAAATGCTTCTTAAACTTTTTTTTAATCTTCTAGAATCTAGTGACATTTGCCTCCAGAAAAGTAACATGTATTTCAACAATGCTATTCTCCAATGTCGTGCTTTATGCTTTTCTCCTATATATTTTAATCTACCAACAAAATATCCTTGGATGTAGATAAAACTCAATAAATAAAAATGAATAATGTAATCACAAAAAATAGAAATGATTATGAAAAATTGTATATAATGTAATCACAAAAAAAAAATGATTAGGAAAAATTGTATTCATTAGTTTTAGGATAATGCAAACACAGGAAAAGAGATTGAATTGTTTATATCTAAGTGAAGTGGATAGAAATAAATAAAATGAGTTTATTTAGAAATATATATGAAAATCTAATTCTAATGTTGATATGTAAAGTGTAGATGCACATTCCTCATAAACACTAAAGAATAAAGATGGTAAAATACAATGAATTAATGTTACAACATACATATAATATCATGTTAGCTACTATCTAAAAATAACACTAATTACATGTTGGTTTTATGTGATTATTATTTATGGTTAAATGTTAATTATAATAATAATAATATTTATTTTTTTTAAATTTGAATTTATAATTTTTTATGAGGAAAAACATATTTTTAATCTATATATTAACATAATAAAAACTAACATAAAAAAAATTAGTTTGAAACTTACAATTTACTTTCTAACTTCTAAACTTTGCATGGTTTAAGCAACCATTAAAACTACAAACTATACTTAATATTCAAAGTATAGTTCTTGTAATTGTAATGTTATGAGAAAGTAATATTAAAAAAAAAATGACACAGGAAAAACTACCCAGAGCTAAAAATTAAAGTATTAGGTCAATATTTAGTCCATGTTCTTCAAGTTAAGCAAAACAGGCTCATATCTGCAAATTGGACATGAATTTTTACGACGAAACCATGTGAGAATGCACTTTGAATGATAGAGATGTTTGCATGGCAACAGTTTCGCAGGATCTTCAGTTTTAAATGCTTCTTGACAAATTGGGCACATCACTCCATCATTGTTTTCACTTTCTTTGCAAATCGTGGGCAACTGATCTACTGCTACAGGAAGAGTAACGAGTACCTCCGCAGGCCTACTAATTACTCTTTCCCCTCCCAAGTTGCTCACGCCAATATCGATCGCTTCAAATCTGAAATCAAAGTTATAGGTACAGTCCTCTAAATGTTGTTTGATCTGACGCCATGTGAATCTGGAATTCCATATTATTTGATTGGAAACATTGAATCCTTGGTTGCGTTGGTGAAAATATTGTATGCATCGAAAAACAATAGTATTATCTGGAAATGTAAATGTTGTGAGATAGTCTTCGATTTCAGTATTGAATCTGAAACGACGAATGTTCTCCCCACGCCATCGATCATCTAATTCACGTATATCAATATTCTCTGATAAACTCTCTATTTCCCGAGGTTGGAACTGTTGTAATAAAAACTCTGTACTAACACTCACAGTTGACACCAAATGGTTATCTTCTATTCTGCCAGTTTGGTTTGTTGWCACCAAATGGTTATCTTCTATTCTGCCAGTTTGGTTTGTTGTAGCCACTGTTGAGCTTTGTAAAGCAGGAAGAATAATACCTCCATTTACCTCAGCTTGGGCTTCCACAAATCTCAAAATTCTGAGAGACCGTTCTCTAAAGAAGTCAAGGAAGTTTACTTTTTCCATTGTTTCCGAATGACCCAATTCAAATACACAAGAATTTCCCACACTCTAGAATATAGTTTTACTCCTCTGCTGCGGGGAAGTCTTCGAATGTGAAATCTTTGTGTGTCTAAATGAAAATATTGATTTCGAAATTCGCATTGATAATATTTCTAAGGGATCTGATAAATATCGTTCCATGGGGTTGCAGTCGTGATGATTGTTCAAACGCGACGGTTCAAATGTTCGATTTGACTTATTATTATTAGTGGTTATATATTTGTATAGTAGTTATATATGTTTTCAATGATAACTAGATGTAAATTAATGCACTTTTATCAAATCTATAATTTATTATAATCTATAATGGTACAATCTCTTTTTTTTTTGCTAGGTTTTTGTCACAACTTCTCTACTACTCTCTTTTAGACAAAAAATTTGGAAGAAAAAGAGAAATGTACTTATGGATCAGCGTTACAAATGAGAAATACACTTAATAAGGTTGAATGATCAAATACTTGGACAAAAGGAAGATAAATGCTTCATAAAGAAAAACACTCATAAAATGGCACAGGAATGGAAGATTGATGGATATGTCTCTCTCTTGATTGTGATGATCCCCCTTTGATGTTGGGGTCTTTTTATTTATATCTAGGTAGAGAACCTTCTTGAAATAACTGCTTATTGTAKTTATTCACGGTTAACTATTTGATCCAACRATCTCTCAATCCATTCTTCAATATATTCCTTCATTGGTGGGATGGTCATATCTTGTTGATCCAAGCAGATCTAGAATGCTCAAAAGAGATCGAGAAGGATCCAAAAATGCTCAAAATTTGACCATTTCAAATGCTCTCCAAAATAACTTCATTGCATAGAGATTGGAGATATATTTCCAACGGTGCAAAAATCACCCCAAACAAAGTTCGTATGCAAACATTATGGCTAGTCAAAGTTTTGGTCAAACATGGCAAAAGTCAAAGAAGGGGTGCCATGTGGAAGTACCACGGGATGCCACATGGCATGTTTGTATAGGTCATACAACTGACAAGATGATTTCATGTTGATGTCAGCAGGATGATGTGGCAGCACGAGAGGCTTCCACTTGTCACTTATTTTTGGCATTTTTAGGCACCCATGTGAACCAATAAAAAAGTGCCATGTGTCATTCGTACGATGACATGGTAGGTACAGTTAGCATCCATATGTTGGTGTGGCAATGATCGATCAGTGACATGGCATAGTGTTGACTATGTAGACAGGTGGACCAATCAAAGAGTGCCACGTAACACTCTCTGATTGGCCAATAATGGCTAAGGGAGAGTAAAATTAGTTGGGTTAGATGAGAATCGAACCCATGACTTGTGAATGAATATTCCCAAAATATTTCAAAGTCTTAACTAAATGATCCTACCAATGCGCCACAAGGTCCGCTTGTTATAACTAATAAATAATATGATATTTAAATTGTTGTGTGGATATTGGTCGGTGGTTGGGCGACCCGCACCCTATTTAATGGGAACAAAAATTGATGGAGGACACACTGTACGAGCATTGGAATGCGTTCCAAGAGTGTATTTTCCATATATTTTTTTGCCAATTTCATATTTGTCTCGTTTTGCATGCAAGAGGTGCTCATAGCTTTGGTTTTCCTCGTTTTGCATGCTATTGCGTTCTTTGAGGGAAGCATAGAGTGTTTATACTCATTTTTCTCATAATTTCGAGGCGAATCTAATGGTGATGTCATTTTTTTGCAAAAATGTTATGTATGAAAAGTCTTAGTCCAATTTGTCAAGTATGAGATCCATAGTCTCCTTATGCATGGAAAAGGGGGTCTTTAAGCACTAATGAGCGGAACAAAATGAAATGACAGATTTATAATATTAACATAGAGACACAATGAACAATAACAGAGATACAATAAAACTTGGCTTCTATCAAATAAGAAATATGTTGAAAATTGTAATATGCAAACTGAAAACAAGCTTGCTAGAATGGTGGTAGCTTATCTCTGAGAAGAGATGTGACGGCTACGCTCATTCGCAAGAATATGAGTACAATGAGGCTCTGAAGAAATTTTTACAATAAACATGAATTCCAAAACCCTAGACATCCAAAAACCTAACCCTAGGAGATGAAGCGCCAAAAGTCATGTGGGCCATGTTGGGGTAAGTTAGTACATGAACTTCCTGGGATCGTAACTTTTGCATGCGATCTCCGTTTAGGATGTACGATAGCTCGTTGAAAAGGTATTGATGAGGTGCTTCATTTAGGGGGGTCAATCAAATCCTTTAACTACCATAGAGGTGCATGATCATGAAAAAACATCGTTTAGGACCTCAAAATGGCCCTAGAAGTTCAGGAACTGTTATTGGATAAATCGGTAGGTGCGGACACTAACAGATCTCCCTAGATCCACCTAGATATAGAACATGACGCTTTCCTTAATTTTTAAATATTGAATTTACTAACTAAAGAGGGATGGGTGACATAGCATTTAAATTTCGCTTCCTCTCGCCATCGCCATCCTAGCTCCGCTCCAACGCTCATACAATGATGAACCTGCAAAAGAACACAACCAACCAAAGTGATAGTAATAGCATAAACTCAATATAAACCTATGTATGTGATCAAGGAATCATACAATAAAACACAACAGGCTTTATAGGAAAGAATCATATTACTGTATCATATTAAATGTGAAAGAGAGATTACAACTGTGGCCTTGATGTCGTAAGATCCCTTCCAACTTTCCTTCCTTCCCCACACACTTCCATTCCAATAATTATGAGAGCATAGATCTGATAATATTCATAATCTATCTTGACAAAGGAAAAACTCAAAGATACTCCACCCAAG
Source organism: Picea mariana (assembly GCA_032191745.1). Lineage (NCBI taxonomy): Eukaryota > Viridiplantae > Streptophyta > Pinopsida > Pinales > Pinaceae > Picea > Picea mariana. Next base: position 15,580 of record JASDQU010253659.1, read on the forward strand.
CTAATAATTCCAAGCCAAATCCAACTTAGCCCCTCTCCATGAGAGCTCCTCTCCTTTTATACGCTGAAGAGGATAAGGTGAGGAGGTTAGGATGATCCCACTAAATCATGAAAGCGAGTAAGATCCAAACCATTCAGATTCCACCTCACCATGGAAGTTTCTCCTTCTAGAAGATTCGAGAAAACGCCCATTTTTCCCACGTGTAAGCATTCTCACACCCTGCCTATAGAGTAGACTACGAAATCCTCGCGGCCTAGCTATGATGCAGCCTGCGAGAATCAGGCATTCTCGCACCCTAGCTATAATGCAGCCTGCGAACTTCCTTTTTTACAGGGTTTTTATAAAGGAAATGCAACTTCTTTTCTCAGGAAAAGTTCTTCTCCCTTCTCTCTTCAGGAACTTAGGCCACTGACCCCTATGAAGGAAACAGATAGGTTTACATCATTAAAGGTCATAGGGATGATGAAAATAATGTGTAACAGAGAGCCCCCCAAAGTATGAAGTTAGAACAGT
>JASDQU010253661.1:5219-19815 GCA_032191745.1 Picea mariana
TGCCCCAATGCAACCTCGTGATTTAATCCTATGTTAGAGGAGCTTCCTAACACACTCATTGTGACAATGGATTTATTCTCTCTTTAATGCCTGTTAGGATTGATTTTGTGGTATTGGAGAGTTTACTCTCCAATCCTACACCAAGGCCCTAAGCTCCTACGCTATGTTGGTTTTCTAAAAACAAAAAGCGTCAAATGATTTTTGGATTATGTGTTCCTTTTATGGTTTTTTATTATTTAAGGGAATATATGAAACTTAGATGATGTTTTAGACTCACTCCCAATACAAATAAGGACAAGTTCGATGCATCAATGCAACTTTTAACTTTTGATGAATTCTAGCTAAGGAAATGGAGGAAAAACATATTTGTATATTTTATAAAAAAAAGAAACAACCTCACAATCATCATCAATCATGAAAGACAATCCAAAGAACTCAATAACATCCTTTAACATCGAACACACCAATACACTTTTTGTTGCAAAACTCAAAATCTCTACCCTAGGAAATTGTGTGCGTGTGTTTTTTTCCTGTTCTTTTTTGAATGGAGATTTCTTTAATCTAAGAAAATGAAAATGCATGCAGATTAGAAAAAAACAAGAAAGGGCTATAGGATATTGGTAGTGATGCATCGAAGCACACTCCAATGTCTCTATGAAATCAAAACCCAAAATTTGAAAAATAATCTAGCAATGCAACACCTTTTAAAAACTGAAAACCAGATGCAAAGAAGAAACAAACACACTACCATATATGAAAAAATATGTTGGGAATACTGCCCATATCAACACTGACTATGAAAAAAACAAAAAAAAGAAAAGAATCCCAAATAAACATTAAGAAACCTCAAATTCACTACAACAAAGGAGAGACTTAAACAGATGAGAGAGCTAATTTCTCCCCAGGTTGGGTTAAGTTTGAGGGAGCCAATTTGTTAATCCCTAGGTTGAACCTCAAATTCACTTCAAACTCAAATAACAAAGGAGAGACTTAAACAGATGAGAGAGCCAATTTCTCCCCCGATTGGATTAAGTTTAAGGGAGCCAATTTATTAGTCCCCAAGTTGGGTTAAGTTGAGGGAGCCTATTCGTTCATGATTTATTAGTCCCTGGGTTGGGTTAAGTTGAGAGATCCAATTGCTCAAATCAATGCTTTTTCATTTATTTTTTATTTATGTTTTTACAATTCTGTACATTTACATTTTTTTCAATGACATTTTATTTTTAACTTAAGTTTTGTTTTAAAAAGATTATATATGGTCTTCTTAGGGTGCAGAGCATCTTCTAGAAGCAAGTTGCTTCACAACTATGGAATACGAAGTGCTCTCAAATCAAACCACTTTCCAGTTGTTTGGTTACCAATTTCTCAAGACAATACAACGTTCTCATACTTCGTTTCCAATTCGGAAGCGGAATGCGGAAATAACGAACAAGAGAATAGGGCGGAGAAGGATTCAAAATTTTGGGATTCAATACTGCTTGAAAGTCTGGAGAGTGGATTTTCCTCCCTTCGATGAATCCCTCGAGTACTTTGGGGTTCACTTCTAGCTCACGAAAGGCCGCGGTGGGGTAATTTTTAAATTTTTTAAGGCTGCAGATGATACCCTTGTCACAGATAGACTAAGGAGTATAATGGTTAATTGTCACAGTTGCAGGTGAAAAGAGGGATAAATAGATGTGAATGGGAGATTGAAGACTTCTAAAATGTTGTTAATATTATTGCACTGAAACGACACCCTACTAATATAAATTTAATTATTTTTAAAAAAATATAGAATAATTATTTCTAAAAAAAAATATAGAAATGATATTCTATAAAAACATATTGAAAAAAATATAAAACATCCCATTACTTTTTTTTTTAATACATAAACAATATTCTATAGAAACATATTGAAAAGATATAAAGCAACCAAGTTTACAATTTGATAAAGAAATATTTATATAATTATTAATTTAACATAGTTAATGTAAACTTAAATTCTCATATCTATATAACATTTAAATAAAATAAATAAATCATTTGTAATCTCATTGAAAATGTGTTATTTGCCATTTTTGATAGTCAATTTTAAAAAAATCTTAAAGAAACTGTGACATTTAAAAAACAATTTTAAAGGAAAAAATGCAATCCAAAGAAGTTTTTAAAGTTGCTTTTGGTTTCATTTTTGCTAATTTATTTTTAATTAATTTATATGAAATTTAATTTTCATTTAACAATTAATTGAAAATAAAAAATAATTTATTTATCTTTATATTTAAAAATGTTAATAATTTTTTTTAAAATAATTTTATAATAAAAAAACAACGAGAAGGTGAGTTTATCTAATTAATATTTTAAACAAATATTATAAAATATCTTTTTTATTAAAGAAATATTTTTAAGTTTATTATTTATTTTTTAAAATATTATAAGATATTTTTTATTAAATATATTTTTTATTAAATTTTTTTTTTTAATTTATTATTTATTTTTAAAAATATTATAGGATATTTTTTATTTATTTTTCAAAAACATTTTTAATTTTTTAGAGCATCAAATATTTTAATGGTAACAACATAATATACTTGGTCCTAAATCTTATTCTCCCATGTAGTTGGAATAACCCTTGGAGGCTTGCATGAAACAACATGCAGATTGGCTGCTAATAACAATGAATGAATAGAAAGGTTAGGAGGTTTAGAGTTTGATCTTGGTAATCGCTGGCTATGCAAGCCCTGGTAGCAGGTGGTGATTTCAAGTAACTCTCCCTGGTAGACTACTCAAATGAGACAGATGGAGGGTTAGGTTTTGATCCAGGTGGGCATCGGCTATGGTAGCCTTGGTAGTACGCTGGAGGAATTGAGTTCGGGTAGAATCACAGTAGATAGTACAGATGAGGTGGAGATTAGTTATAGGCCCTGGCGTTGGGTAGGTGGACAAACAAAATAGAAGTTAGGTGGTAGGTAGCATAGATGGCTTGGTTCTCAACTCCCCTCAAGGACGTCAAGTGGAGCCATGCAAGTCTCTTTAAGTCTGACGAAGAGTACATGGAGGATTTAATAAAACCTAAGGCGACCAAGTACATAAAGAAGCCCATTCTAAATGATCTTAATACTTGATATGGTTTTGAGACATCATATTCTCCAGGTGGAGGAGTGGTAGGCATCCAAACTGAGAAAAGGTACATCCTGCTTCTCAATGACCTATTCAAACTTGAAGGGAAGGGACAGTTTTGGCCAACAGTTGTAACAAGTCTTTCCCCTACGACTCTTTCTGCCCCTCTTTCTCTAATTAGATAGGAAGGTAAATCACTTGCAATGCTTACTCACAGAAGGGATTTTGGGTCTGAGGATAAAATTTTTGTTTCGATAATACCTGTAGAGATTAACAAGCTCCTTACCGAAACCAGGGATTCAAAAGGAAAAGAAAAAGACCTAGAATACGCCGATCGAAGGGTATTTGGACAACGAGACGTGGAAGCTGAGAAAGAATAATTCAAAAATGGTCTTGGGGCGAGATGTAGGGCTGAAGGAAGTTTCTTCCTTATCTCTTTTAGCTCTGGTGGATCGTTTTAGCTACTGGGCTTATTCGACGGTGGATGTAGGCAGGTGGACACAGAAAAATTGGAAACCATTTATGGGGTACACTCTGGAAACCCTAGTGTTGGTCCGAGGCTGGTTCTATTTCTGGTTTAGAAATGATGAAGATGTGAAAAATATCCTGAATGAGGTTTGTCTTTGTGGTAGTGGAAGTCTCATGATAAAAAGGTGGACACATAGTTTTAACTCGAAGAAAGATTTTTTCAGATTCAGGCATCTCTGGGTATTAATTTCGGGTTTTCCACTTGCTTTTTGGAACCTATAAGCATTCAAAGCAATGGGTGATGCTCTGGGTAAATTCCTACATGTGGAACAGGCAATTTTGGAGGGACAGGTCCGCAAAATTGGCAAAATTTTAGTTGAATTTGTTCTCCAAAAGGGATTATCAAAGTATCTGGAAATTGGACTACTCATAAACTGGACTACAAGGGGATCATGTTCCACTATTTGGTGTGCAAGGAGGTGGGGCACTTGCAAAATAATTTTCCAGGGAAAATAAGGAAGCAGTCGACATGGAAGGTTGATTGGTCAGAGAGATCCACGGATGCGGGTTTTTCTGCTGGAAAGGGAGCAAATTCTATGGAAGAGGACTCAATTATCAACTCAATAAATTTGACCTCATTCATTGGTAAGTTAAAATTGCATGCCCCTGCTCTCTTTTCGTCCCTTTCGTCGAAGAAATTGGACCAGTTACATAGTTTAGTTTTTTTTTCAGATTTTTGTGTTATTTCTGAACCCTCTCTTAGTACTAGTAAGTCGAGATGTTGTAACAAAAAGAATATTGACTCACGGGAAGCAGGTGAAGGGTCGACTCTAGGGCCTATGATTGAGGAGGGATTTATTCTTGTTGAAAAGGAGGAGGGAGACTGGAGGAGGAGACTGTTGTGGGAGGGGTTTTAAACCCTGTAGATTTAGAGGTTCTCACCACAAGGGGATTTATGTAGAAGTGGAATACACTTATGCTCTTGTAGAGATAAATTTGGATGAAAATATTCCTTCTTTCATAGAAACTAGGGTTTTGGACAGGTTTGGGAACTCTGAACTCTTAGAGCAGGCGGTTAACAAAACAGTGGAGAACTCTTTAATTGATTTACTACCTTCTTACAAAGAAGTGTTAAATAGAACCCCACTTCAGATATTTTCTAGAGGAAAACCTCTCTTTGGGTCTAGCTCAAATACAAAAACCGTTAGCCCAGCTACTACTGCTCATGGTTAGGGCATTAAAAAGGAGTTGTTGGTCAAGAAAGGGTCTATTTTTGGAGGACTTCATAAATATTTCTCACCAATCAAAACCAGAAGAGATAGGAAGTCCTTTAAGGAGAAAGAACAAGAGGGGAATTTAATCTTAAAGGTATCAGAGGGTCCAAGGGCACTTAGAGCACAAAAATCCCTAGCGAGAGGTATTAAATGATAGTACTCTTGTTAAACGTTAGAGGAGTGGGGGGTGCTCCAAAAAATATATCCCTCAAAATATTGTTTGATATAGTTAAACCAAATTTAGTCATGATACAAGAAACTATGGTCATTGGCTTTAAGGTGAGAGAGGTTTTCTCCAATTTCTTCCCAACTTGGAATTTTTGTGCGATGGATTCAAAAGGTTTGTCTGGAGGACTTCTATATACATGGAACCCCAAAAAAGATAATCTCAATGTTTTTTTGACTCCTGTAAGAATTTTACTAGAGGGCTTCATAAAGGATATTAATTTGAACTTGAAGTTGTTAAATTGTTATGGGTTGTTGTTACAAGGGAAAAACTCTTTATGGCGAAGGGTAAACCACAATAGACAGGTATGACTACAGAAATCAACTCAATTCCAACATGTGATATATAAACTAATGTGCAATACAAGGAAGAAGCCTACCTCGATCCAATCGTTTGATGTCATTCCACCATTGAGCACTTTGACCCGGAGCTTTACACCTGGAAGAAGTTCTCAACAAACAAGCGATGCAAGTATATAGTGACAATATATAAAATGAGTTAGCACATCAGATAGCACAATCCATTAATAAACATTACAATCATGCCCATGGATAGTAATCATATATTTGCAAGATATCGTTAGGATCGGAAAGGAGTATTTCTATTAATAATTGATCAACAGAAGTATCAACATTACAGACTTCCGTGTCGGCATGGTTCAAAACCAAGAAACCAAGTTCCTTCCAACTGGATCTCCACCACTTCAATCCTCCACCAAAGGCAAGCTCATAACAAAGAGGTAATGAGGTCCTCTCGACAATAAGGAAAGAGCTTGGGGGATGAACACTATGCTCAGACTTGAGGGACAAAGGGATGCAGACTCAATATGAAGTAATTTCTCTAAAGTAACATTGCTCTCAAAGTTGAATGCTTTCTCCTCTTTTCCATAGTTCAAAATTGTGCTCTTATAGCCTCCAAAATGAAACTAAAGGGCCGAGTCGGAACGTTTCCAGTGCATGGAAGGCCAAGGATCAAATATCTTTTGTCGTGACATGGAAACTCGACCTCATTTTGTATTTTCTGGAAGAAATCCCGATATACACAAGTTGTAGTGGAGCAGAAAGCGTATACGCATCTTGCAAAGAAGTTAGGGAGCGTATATGTGAAAAAATATATATTTTTGGCTCTAGATTTATCAAAAAGGGGTTGATAAGTCTGCATAAGGAAATGGAAAAGGCCCTCTGTGAAAGATAGCAATGGTGAGGTAAATATTGCTATAGCAGATGCCCCCTAATGTATGAGATGAGAGGAGTATCTGTGATGGCTGAAATACATTATAAATAACCCAGAAGTGGAGTGGTAGAGAACCATTTAGACGAGCTCAATTTCTCATTACATTATGTATTGACTTTTCATACATGGTTTCCAAGAATACAATGCAGATCCATGTGGAAAATATACCAACAAGTGTTCATGGCTATGAGTAGGCAAGTATAAATGCGGTTACATGTCAATAGTTGTCATAGTCACGAACAAGGCCCAATGAAACCAGTCTCAAAATCAATTTGAAGATATCTGTATACCATGGAGTACAATCTAATCTCCCATGATCGTTGAAGTCAAATAGGTACTAGTCCAATGAAATGGAAGAAAGAGCTCAGGAAAGATGTGTCCACAAAGTGATGTATTCAAGTCTTCAATACAATCCGCCAATGGTGCAAATATAGATAATGTGAATAAATGAGTTGAGGTCGAACACGATGAGACATCGTTTGATTACTGGTCATTGAGGTATACCGTTAACAAATGTGAGACAACCTACCAATGATGAAAGTAGGTATTAAGGCACTGAGTACATCTCTACAAATGTGAATGAAGGATATGGTGTCGAACACTTGAGAGATCCATTGATCATGATGCATTGATGTATTCTCATCTGTCAATGGTGAGAGAGCCTACCACTAATGACGGCAAGCCTCAAGGTACTCATAAAACTCTAGGTCTCATATCCAGAATACATGAGCTGAAGTCATTGGAAAGAGACCCGCTGAAAGGAGAGCATTAAGGAATCTCTCATCAATCAACACGAGGAACAAAGTAGGAGCTTCATTATTTGGTGGAGATCAGACAAAGAACATGTTCATGAACCAACGACCCTGTGCGTCTTTCACGTGTGCCAAATGCAAGCGGTACAAGAAAAAGACCCTTTGAATAGTAGCCAATGATGAAAATTGTTGACAAAGGTAAGGAAACCACCAATAAGGCTAATGGCATCCAAGACACTGCAAAAATCCCAAAGTGTGAATAGATGTCTTGCCGTCGAACACAAGGGAAACCACCCAATCGACAACCCATGATGAAATGTCGATTGCTGGGTTCAAGGTGACCTACCAATGATGAAAGTAGGGCCAGGGTGCATCATAAGACCAAAGTATGATGTGATTCTGAGACAAACTGAGGGTATGGCCAGCATGCAAAGTCAAGATTTCTAAAGAGTGGCCAACACAGGTTGATAGACTTCCTTTGAACAATAACATGAGACATACTATGGAATCCGACAACATAGACTTAATGATGTGACAACTAGATGCAAGAGGCATCCATAATTCTCTCTATAGTGACTGGAAGAGTAACCAGTCAGTAGAGAAAATTTTGTAACGAGATTAGCATCCTAAGGCCATGCTAAAACCAAAATTATGATGATGCAAGGACTCAATAATTTTGTGCTTTGTTCAAAGTTGACACGACTGCTGCCAATTACAATATAGTACTCCCTTCCCGCCCATATTTTTTTGTTTTTTCATAACAAGTGAATGTTATGATACAGAGGAGGGAAGGAGTGTCGTAAGTAAGCAAAACTAGTTCCAGTAGTGGAACGTACCAATGCTCAATGCAAGGAAATGCATGCGAGAGATGGACACTCAGGGTGATGTTCCTTCCAAGGTATAGGGTGTCAAATTGTGAAGGATATAAACAAGGCTCTGCTTGGTTGAGGATGAAAACTGCTTGGGCCATGGTTTATAATGCAAAGCGAGAACTGGCTAAAGGCTTAATACTGCAAGCAAGGGCATGAGATGCAATCACAATTTAACGCCAAAAAATGTCCTTTTTTATATATTTTAGTCTACATGGTGTGAAAAAGGGGAAAACTTGTGCCAAATAGACATCTTTTCAAATCCAATTTACGAGTGTGAAAAAGACAAGTTGACTCAGCGATATTTTCCATTTTTTATAGCGAGTTGGAAAAGAGCTTAACTAAAACTCATGATATTTCAAATCCAATTTTAACGAGTGTGAAAGGGACAAATCACTTGGCAATATTTTCAATTTTTAATAACGAGTCGGAAAAGAGATTAACTAAGACTCGTTTTTTGGGAGTCTGCAGGTAATAAGGTCGCATGTGCATGAATGAGAAATGAGGCTCATTGTAAAGTCATATATCGAATTCTAATGGACTCCTGGTCCTAAGGAAAAATCTTGTCATGGGCACCAAATGACAAAAAGGTTCTAACTAGGGTACCCATGTTTGGTAAGTCTCTACCATTTATTAACGATGCTATGATAGCAGATGGAGGTTAAAGCGTCGAAATAAATGGGTTTGTACCTAAGGCGTAAAAACTGGTAATTGAAGGATAATGCAAAACTGCACGATGTAGTGAATACCTATCCTATATGCTAGGTTATGAATATACATTCCTGAGGAGATGAATGACCAACCATGACGTTGAAATATGTAAGAAAATTGAGTCGAAACTACAAAAAACAGCTTAAAACCATTTTTGAATTAGTCCATTAGACAAAATAATAGCATAAAACTATATCAAATGGGTAAAAATGTTTTATAAATAGTAATAAAATCAAAATTTACTATGTCATTTTCATTTTCACCCAAAATAGTTTAAGTTGGACTAACATACCTCCAGAATTCAAACAGTGATCATGGGAGCAATAGGCAATGGAATCGAAAGTCGTCTGAACCAGGTAACTCTTCATCCCATCCTCTTCAAATTCAATGGTTTACAATTTTGAATTAGGCTCCATTTTTTTAGTTTTTAAGGGCACAAATTGAGTTTTTCGGTATACGCACATTTCTACTAATATGTTGCACATATGAGTAGATATACGCCCCTGTGTGAACTACAGGGAGCATATATCAGGCCCTACCCATGACTGTTCTTGGATAGCCCATGCATACTTGCGCAAAATGGAAAAAAATAAGTTTCTAACTCAAAAATTGATTTGGTTTTTGTAGGGTAGTGTTGGAGTGGAGGGAGAGAGAGCATGAGAAGGTAGATGCAGCAATGGATGGGGATCCGATGGCTCAAGTGGCATTAAAAAGATGTGGTCTCTACAAGTTTTGGGCTCTCAAAGGAATGAGGGCCCAAGTGAGGTTATTGGAAATGTTGGTGGGCTATTGGGATCCAGATAGTGAGAGATTTATTCTTGATGGACAACCATTAAGGATCGAAGTAGAGGACATCTACTTCTTGACATGACTTTCACGCTGAGGAGAGGTCATGGACCTCAAGTCACACGGGGCCAGGAGTGGGATGAAGGTCGAAGAATATATCGAGGCCCACTGTGTTGCAGGGACTTCCATGGTGGGAAGTCAAATCCCTATCTGGGCTATAGGTAACCTTAGCTTGAAGATTATTGTGCTCGTTCTTACCAAGATCATATGGTCGACCTCGCTGCATCAAGCATCGAGACCGCTTATGTTTTACGTACTGGAGTGTGTGATATCTACCGTGTTCAATTGGTGCACCTCACTGCTGAACAATATGAAAGGTCAGCTGACAGACTGCAAGAAGGGGGAAAAGAGAAACTTTGGGTTTACCTCTATCCTTTGTAGCTTATTTTTCAAGTGGATCCCAAGCTTGGGACCTAGAGTGGAGATCATTCCTAGAGGGCCACGTGATCCATCTATGGTATGATAGATTGAGGTCATGAGACGACAGGGGGGCGGTAGGGTGGTGACACCCTACAACGATGATTTTTTCTTCTGGTGGAGGAGACAAATCATAGCTCTAGATGACTATCCCTATGCGAGAATTGATTTCAGAGGTGATCCTGATATGTCATTCCACTGTTGAGAACTTTGACCCAAATCTTTATACCTGCAAGAAGTTCTCAACAAACAAGCGATGAAAGTATATAGTGACAATATATAAAATGATTTAGCACATCAAATAGCTCAATCCATTAATAAACATTAAAACCATGGCCATGGATAATAATCATATATTTGAAAGATATTGATAGGACAAGAAAGGAGTATTTCTATTAATAATTGATCAACAAAAGTATCAACATTACAGACTTTCGTGTCGGCACGGTAATACCTTTTTAAGTAGAGCCCATTTATGGGCTCAACCAATTTATTCCCTTCATAATATTCCAACTCATAGGCTCCCTTTTCTAGAACACGTCGCATGATATAAGGACCGTGCCACATGGGTTTAAACTTGCTTTCCCCTAGAAGTTCTTTGGCTTGGTCATACAAGAGGACCAAGTCACCCTCAACATACAACCGGGGATAGACAGAATTATCATACTGAACCTTGACACATTTCTTGTTTTCCTTGATAGCCGTAAAGGCATCTCGACACTGCTCGTCAAGACTCTCTAGGTGTACAAGGTGTCTCTCTAAATCCGAAGTGTCAGGTAGGAGCTCAACTACCAATTTGAGAGAATGGACTTGACATTCAACGGGAAGTATCGACTCCACACCGTGTACTAAATGAAAAGGAGAAAAACCGGTGGAAGTCTTAACCGAGGTTGGGTATGCCCAAAGTGCAGGATATAACATGATGTGCCAGTTGGAATTTCTCCAACTGACAGTTTTTTTCAAGTGGTCTTGAGAGACTTATTGATGGCCTCTACTTGCCCATTTTCCTGGGGGTAATAAGGAGATGACTGATCATGTTTAAACCCCAGCTTAGATGCTAGTTCTATCATCATTTCATTTTGAAAATGACTACCATGATCAGTGACAATCTCACTTAAGATACCGAACTGGGTGATAATTTGATTGAATACAAAAAAATATGCAGTCTTCCCATTTGGTGAAGTAGTCGATCGCCACGATAATTTTTTGATGCCCCCCAGCCAAAGTTGGGTTGCAATCGATGAAATATACTCCCCACTTGGTGAAGGGACCAACGGTAATGACTGGGTGAAGAGGGGCTGGGTGTGAGCGCATTTTTCGAGTGAAAAAATGGCAGGGGTGACACTTCTTAATTGCTTCAATACAATCTTTAAAGATGGTGGGCCAGAAGTAACCGACTCACAAGATTTTTTGGGTTGTCGCAAGCCCAGATAGATGACCACCACAATCCCCTTTGTGGAAATCATTAAGGACTAACTCGGCTTCCTCGTGAGTTAAGCAACAACGTAAGATATTATCTATTCCTCGATGATACAAAGTGTCACCAATGATTGTATACTTTTTGGCTTGGTATCTAACACGTCGTCGATCATCTCGCGAGAGATGCTGATCAAAATTCAAGGTTTGAAGATATAAAACAGTATCTCCATACCGGGGGTCAGACGATGAGACAAGGAAAATGTGTTCATCTACGAATGAATTGACATTAATAACATCTTCATCTAATCGTGGGAAATCAGATATTAACTCTGCAAAAACTAGTGATTTCTTGGACTTGGCCGAAGCAAAGTCGAGATCAAATTCTTGTAAGATGACAATCCATTTATTATATTTTCCGCCTACGATACGTCTAGTGAGGACGTATTGAAATGGATTAACATCGGTAATCACAGTATTTTTGCAAAGAAATACATAGTGTTGTAAATGTTGGACTGTGTGGACAGCATTCAAAGCTAGCTTTTCAACGTGCAAATAATTACATTCAGGACCGACTAAATTTCGACTGAGATAGTAGATGGCATTCTTGCAGAGCTCATCATCCTTCTGAACTAGAACCATACCAATGGTCTCTTCAGACACGACGATATACAACAAGTAATCTCTACTGTAATCAGGAGATTTTAGCAGAGGGGTCGATACCAAGGATTTCTTTAAAGCGTCAAAAGACTATTGGGCTCATTCATCCTAGATAAACGGGGTGTCTTTCTTTAATAGGTGCATGAAACCCTTAGTGATATTGGCATAATTCACAATAAACCGACGCAAAAAGTTAGCTTTCCCCTGTAAACCTTGAAGCTGTCTAATCGTGTGCGGGGGAGGCAACTGAAGAATTGCCTCAACCTTAAGTGGACCTACCATGATCCTTGTCTTGGAGACTAACAATCCTAAGAGACAGATAGATCTAACGCAAAATATGCATTTATGAGGATTGAGTCGGATTCTATGGTAGTGGCATCTTTCAAAAACCATTTGAAGGTGTGTAGCATGATCCACTCTCTTGCGATAGTGAGCAGCAAGATCATCGAGGTAAGATTCGACTATGTGTTTGAGGTCATGAAAAGTGAAAGTCATGGCTCGTTGGAAGGTTGCTTCGGCGTTTTTCAGGCCAAAAGGAATTTTCTGGTATGCAAACATGCCCCAAGGACATATGAATGTCGTCTTATGTTGATCTTTGGGTTTGATCTGGATTTGGTTATAGCCTGAAAATCCGTCCATAAAAGAAAATATTTCTCTTCTCACACACTCATCGAGAATCTGATCAATGAAAGGCATGGGGAAGTTATCTTTTGGATAGGCCTTGTTCAGGTCACAAATTCCATACACACGTGGATGGTTCCTTTCTTTTTATTCACGAGAACGGGGTTGGATACCCATTCGGTCAAGGGAATTGGGTAGATAAAGTCGGCATTAAGTAGCTTCTCTACCTCTACCTTAATAGCGGGGGCCTTCCTAGGATTAACAGCTCTATGACGTTGCCGAAATTAAAAGACCCTCCTCCGAGTGGATTCGTGAAATATGGATTGGGCATCATTCTAGCAAGAATGTTCTAATAAGGGTTATGAAAATTGCCCCCAGTTGGATTAGCTCCAAACTGAGGGTTGTTAAAACTGCCTCCAACTGGATTAGATCTAGGTTGGGGGGTGCCCAAGACATAATACTGACCTCCTCTGGGTGGGAATCCAGAAGATTGAATTGGATCCATTATGCCAAAAGTATTGGTTGAATTTGGCACCAAGGAGATAGGTATATAGGGAAAAACTTGTCTGCCAACTTGGTTGTTCCATCCAGTTGTAGAAGGATTAGATCCAGGGTTAAGGAAGGGAACACTTCATACATTAGGATTCTCTTGGGGAACATGAGAGCTACCAAATGGAAAAGGAGTGTAAGGAGGTGTAGTGCCCCTAGGTCCAAGGCTAGCGTTATGGCCAGTAGCTGGGATGGCAGTAGAAAACTGCGAAGTGAAACTTGACATACCATAAGAAAATGGACTAGTAGCCATGGGGATGGTCTGAACATCATAAATCGGCGAGTGACCAAAACCCCGAAAAGGGTTAGAGGCAAGAGACGAAGCATTAACTATGGGCCGAGCCATAGTACCGGTGTAGGCCTCTGGCACTGCAATTGTAGTGGTTGTAGGTGTCGATGGAGTGCAATTAACTATAGTGGGATTGGGATTCGATGAACTCCCAGTGTTCTGAAGACTAGACTCAGTACTCATCCTTGTGGGATCACAAGTCTGAAAAGTGGATGTGTGTGTACCACTCCTGATAACTTTGCACCTTTTAGAAGGCAATAGCTCGAAAACTGGTGGTAACTGTAACAACCGACGGGACCTGTTATCACACGGTTTGTAGGAAGGGTTTAGAAAGCTTGAGTCAAGGCTTAAAACTGGCGTAATAGGAGCTTCCCCACCCACTGTCACCACGATGGGGAGCTCCTTCTATTTAGGATGGTTGGTCCAAGGGAGACGTCCCTAAGCAATCTGGGTTAATGAAGGGCTAAAGGTATAATGGATCAAAGTCAAAGAATCCCTTTCATAGATTACTGCCAATAGAGATAGTCAAAGAAGATACTGTTCCACTAGATGGCACCTGTTTGCAAGACAAGACAAACAAACTAGAAAATGTGCTTGCAGTGGGTTAGTACTTCACAACTATCTCTATCTTCAAATATATATGAGCAAATGATCAAATGAAATTATTGATGAAGTCAATGATTGCTAAACAAAGTCAAATGACTAATATCACTTCTTCAATAAGAACACCAAGAGATAAGAGCATTCAATGTACACAATTAAGTCCTTGTATTATATCAACATCCGATAAATATCTCAAATTAGCTCATATAGATAAAGTTGCTGCTATAGGGGTGACGTCAAGCATTAATTTAGGTCAAATGCAGACAAAGTAAAACGTTTTCTCAAATAAGGTTATAGATGCAATTAATAACTCAATGCCTATCAAGATAGATGACAAATGTCACAACATTGTATGTCAAACAAGAGATCTAAAAAGTGTGACGTCACCTATAATGCTGCTACATGCAGTTTAGGGTTAGCTAGCCAAGAAGTGGACGTTTTTGACAAATCAACCAATGAAAACTTGTGAAACCTCTATGGCTATGTTAAGATGACTAGGCCGCACTTTTCTATCCAAACACAAGTTCAAAATCAGCAAGGCGTCATCTTATTAGGGTTAGTTCAAG
>JASDQU010253663.1:0-12378 GCA_032191745.1 Picea mariana
TGTCAATCAACCACCTGGATTTGAAGTTCAAGAGCACCCAACCAAAGTGTATCAGTTGAAGAAAGCCTTGTATGGCTTAAAGCAAGCTCCAAGATCTTGGTACCGCAGAATTGACACCTACCTGATCAAAAGTGGCTTCAACAGAAGTCAAAATGAACCAACACTTTATACCAAAACAGATCAACATGGTAAAATACTAATTGTATGTTTATATGTTGATGACATGATTTACATAGGAAATCTAGAGCTAACAAATTTCAAGCATACCATGTAATCTGAATTTGAGATGACAGATCTTGGCATCATGAATTATCCAAGAACCATGTGTTCCACAAGAAAAGTAAACACATTGACACTCGGTTTCATTTTATACGCGAGCTAGTCAATAATGGTGACATTGCACTACAATTTTGTGGATCTAGAGATCAGCTTGCTGATATCTTCACCAAGCCACTAGGAAAGTCAGTTTTTGATTTCCAGAGACAGCACTTAGGCATAGTCAGTGCTGATGATTGTAACTGTTGAGTCTAAGAGGGAGTGTTAAATATATTGTACCCTCAACAGTATGACCGTACACTGCCAGCTGTACTGGACAGTTGTACTTTCTATTTTTGTCCTGCTTGAGCATATATAGCTCAACCATCTTACATTGTAACATTCTTCTAAGTTCTGTACTTCTTTATACATTTGAATATACTATTCCTTTCTCTCTGCATTTCTCTGTGCTTCACAATTTATCACACATGTTGGTTGAATTTTTAGAGTAATAAAATATTTTATTTGTTTTAAACAGTTATTGTTTCATTCTTACATCTTGCTCTTTTCATTCAATCGTTCTTACATCTGGTTCTCCATGATCGGTGAAGTGTTAATGTATATTAAATTAAATATTTGATAATTAAGAAATATTTTTTCATTTTGTAAATATTTTATTTTAATTTTTTGATTGGATAAGAATATTAAAATAAATATTTTAATTTAATTTAAAATTTAATTTTTATAGTTTTGGAGGTGGAGGACAGTGGGTGATCAAGTGTGTTGTTAAGATATTAGCTGATATTAAAGTCACAGGTTTGAAACTTGTAGGAACAAAAAAATCAACCATGTTAAAGATTGATATGACAAACTAATAAACAAAAAAATTTAATTTAATTCTCAAAAATAAAATATATATATTAAAATTAAAAAAAAAAACATTTTTTCATAATTTATCACTTAATATTTTACTAACTCTCAAGGCATCTATGGATTGAGTGTTGGTCACAGTCACTTTTTTATATATTTTATTATCTGTAAATTAGTGATATATATTTATAAATTTATTACATTATGAAGTAATTAGAAACTTGAAAATTGTTTTAGGATAAATTTAAATATATATATTTTTGATACATTTACCATTGAAGAAAGTTTCTTAATTTTGTATATTTAAAATTTAAGTAAATTATTTTTATTATTATTTATAAATTAAAATCAATTTTAATAAATTTCTTCACCAACTTTGTATATAAATTCAAGTTGTTGAAATATCTAACCAAACACAATTTTGTATACATTCTCATTTCAGAATTTTGATAGTTGTGTTTCAGTACGATTGGGGTTCTAATTTGGTCACGAAAGACTAGAGATTGATGAACGTACATTAAAATACATACAACGATCTTCTGTAAAATATTAATATTTGTATTGAAAGACTGGGGTTGTTATACATTAGTTTTGAAATTTTATATTTTAAAATTAATGTTTACTTTTTGACAAATACTTTGTAAATCACATAAAAATAAAAATATAATAAAGAATCTGTGTAAAGATACAAAACCGTTCAAGAGAGAAAAGAAGAGGCCCATGAGAGAAAAGAAGAGGCCCATCCAATTTGTATAAATGCAATCAATGAAATAGATGTTTTTACTGTAAAAACTAGCATGGTGAACGGTCGGCTAGGTAAGTTTTAATAAAAATAACCCAAGTCCAAGTAACTTGAGTTGATGATTAGTTGCTTCTTAGATCAATAAGAAACAATCTCCAACTTTCACTCAATTTTTAGCCATCGTTTATGTTCAGATTATTAGTGTTTAACTCAATTTTTGAAGCTTCTATTACTTTACGTTTCTCATAGTTGTCCACTTTGGCTACAAATTTAGCCTTCTCTAAATACAATTGGTGGTTCGATCTCTAAGAAAGTTCGGAGAGGGGTGATTTTTTTGACTCTATTCAACTTGAAGTAGGCACCATGCTCCTTAAATCTGACTTTCATTGATTTTCCTATCTTTTTGATGTAGACTTTGCCACATGAGAAAGGAATAGTGTAAACACCTTTATGTAGATTGGGGTCAACCTTATCCTTTGTAGAGTCTACCATATTCCTTATGGTGTTGATGGGGTAGAAAGCCACGTGAATGTCTACTTTTCTTAGGATCTTTGCTAGTTTTTCCGATAGACATTTTATGTAAGGTAGAGAAAACCTTTTCATCTCTTGACGAGCACTTTGTTTCCCCTCATAGGATATTCTTTCTTTAACTATAGCTTCCTTAATCTGGTTAATTTCATACCCATTCCTTTTAAAAGCATTTGTTAACTTACTTAGTTATAGCTCTACATGTTCTCTGTCAGATATGCGTAAGGCACGAGTCACTAAGGTGTTAAGCACTCCAAGCTTTTGCAAAGGAAAATGGTGTGAATTTTCAGGTAATTATTTGTCAGTATGTGTAGGTTTCCTATAGACCTCGTGCGTAAAGGAGCCATCTCCTTTATTGGCAATGTGAACATCCAAAACCAAATTGATATGATCCTTTTCAATTTCCATTGTGAATTTAATGTTCTTATGTTGATGATTTACATGATTGAAAAACTCATCCAAGTTGTTCCTCCCGTGAGGCCAAAGGAAATTTGTGTTGTCAACATATCTCCTCCAACATTTGGGTTTTAAGGGGAAAGAGTCCAATGCTTTCCTCTCAAAGTGTTCCATATACAGGTTGGCAACTATAGGCACAATAGGGACCTCATAGTCACTCCTTCGGTTTGCTCATAAAAACTTCCTCAAAATGTAAATAAGGTGGATTTCAAGCAAACTTTCACCGGCAATGATGTCTCCTTATCAATTACCTCTTCAATGACCTTGATGGCCTCTTCCACTAGAATCTTAGTATAAAGTTATACCACATCGAAACTCAAAATCAAATCATTATCTGCTATATTTTAACACTAGATGTCATCCATCCAGTGCGTTGAGCCCTTGACAAATGAGTTTGTTAAGCCAACCAAGGGTTTCAACCTATTGGGCAGGAAATTTTTCCAAGAGATATTTAAGAGATTTGATGATGTTAACAATCGGTTAAAGGGGGACGTTGTCTTTATGGATTTTAGGTAATCCATAAATTCGTGGTACCAAGCAATTTTTGTGGGTGAGATTCTTTTTTAATTCACCATCAAGAGAGGATTCATTAATGATATGAGAAACTTCTTTAATAAACTTTTAACTCGGGTATTTTGATAGCTTCTTATAGCTTCCATTGTTAGTGAAATGATCCAACATTTTTTCCTCAAAATATGAGGTCTTTAAAACAACTATAGCATTACCTTTGTCTGACTTGAGGATGGTGATGTTCTTGTTCCATTTGAGTTATCTTAAACATGTAGCTTCATCCCTACTGATGTTTCTTCTTGGGAGTTTGGCACATCTAATTGCTGCTGCACATTCTTATCTCATTTTTTCTTCCGAGTCCAAGGGAAGAGGCCTGATGATAGTCTCAATATCACAAATCCATTCTTTTATGAGAATCTAGCATTTAAAGATCGTGGAAAGTGAACATAATGGCCTGCTGAAAAGTAGCTCCAACATTTTTAAGGCCAAAGGGCATCTTCTTGTACACAAAGGTTCCCCAAGGACAAATAAAAGTTGTCTTATGTTGGTCCTCGAGCTGGATTTGTATCTTGTTATAACCAAAAAAAACATCCATGAAGGAGAAAATATCACTTCTTGCGCATTCATCAAGAATTTGATCGATAATCGATGTAGGGAAGTTATCCTTAGGACAAGCTTTATTCACATCACGAAAATCCATGCATACTCGAATCATACCCTATTTTTTGTCGAGTAGAACGGGGTTGGATACACATTCTGTTAATGGGATTGGATAGATAAAGCTATCTTTGAGCAATTTTTCCACCTCAAATTTTATTCTTGCTACTTTCCTCAGGTTAACCGATCATAATTAATGTTGAAAAGGCTTAGCATTTTCATAGGTTCGAATCTCGTGTTCGACAATCCAAGGATATATGCAAGGAATTTCCTCATATGACTAAGTGAAAACATCACGAAATTCCTTGAAAGTTTTTTGTATACTGACGAATTTCATCTTGAGAGAAATATGCCCCGATAAAGACATTTTCAACAACATCAGGGGTTCTATAAATATTGATCAGGATGGTTTCCGATATATTTTCCATATTCCCCTCAGCATAGACGTCGTGCTTTGATAAGGGGTTCATCGTATGACCAACGTTTCTACTCACTACTAACCTAAATTCTCCACTTTCCACACGACTGATCTCAGGGAGGAAATACAATTGATGATGCATATCCTACCATGGCCTTTCTGACCTAGTCATTTCCTCTATAATAGCTTTTCTTGAGGGAAATATGGTGTCAATAAAGTCTTGGAAAGTCAAATAATTTTGAGCCCATATGGGCTCTGTAAATTGATCACCCTCCTCAGTCAAAGGAGGTGTTCAATCGGATTTTGCAATGGCTTGTTGGATAGCTTGGTAAGCTACCTCAGTTGTAGACAATGACATAACTATATCGGCATGTGCATGACCTTATACCGATTAGAACAATAAGGCTAACACCCATGGGTATCGTATATATGATGCTCTGAATGAATAAACTATTGTAACAAGAGCTAAGAAACTCAAATTTTGATAGCCAACTGGGGTGACACTAATATAAGACACCGGTGTTGGGAAGTTAAAGGTTGACATAAGCAAAGGAAACATGCCAACACCAATACTCTCACTTGTCAACTAATATTTTTTGATCCACAAGACCATGGATACCATATTCACCATGGATCTAGAATGATTAAAATCCATATGATCGATAGTCACAATTCTTCCCACATGGGGAAAGCATAAAATTTGAAATATCGATGAGATGGCGATCGTCATTGTGTAAGTCCAACTCCTTCCAAACAACATATTATAGTCAAGAGGAGCATCGACTACCTAAATTCTATGGAAACATACTTTCCTCCTAACTAGACCGGAAAAAAGTAAATAAACCTTTATAGTATAAATGATTGTCCATCAAAAGTGGTTAGCAAAGTGGGAGAAAGTGTGAGCTCTATGGAGCTTATAGATTTTCAGCAGGAGAAATACCCGACACACATCAAAAGTCCTTCGTCAATGACATTCCTCCTAATTATGTGCCTAGGGTATACAATGTTAGTATGGAAGGCTACATGATAAGGAAGGCGAGGCTTCACATCAGTAGCATCAAACTTCATAGTGAGCTAGTTGGAAGAATCCACTGCTCTGATAACATATAATGATGTGGTGCTTTGCATGGGGAAACATTGAAGAACTTCTAAAGTAGACATCGCACATGGAATTTCAACTAAATCCTCAACAACAAAATAATTGGGTGCATCTCGAGCATTAGGGTTGTTCGACAATATTTTATACACACCTTTCAGTATGTGTGACATCGTTTCCTTTTCAAGTTTCTCTATGTGGAGAGGCCCCTAAAGATGTGAAGTTTATTTACCTTTCGATGTCGACTCTAGATTGTTGTAATCATGAGCTCCATTGATAAGTCTAGGTCCTCTACTTTTGTATAATTTACCATATTAAAAAACAAAAAAGATCTGTTTGGGNATCAGGCGTTGGGATTTTTCCATCTTCGATCATTGATGAGTAAGGTGATCATCCCCACAAATCTGGCATGAGAATTTCACCTTCATCTTCTCATTCTTTTCCCCCTCATCATTCTTATTAGCCTTTTCATCGTTACCCCACTACCCTTTTTTCCCTTTCCTTTATTTTTCTCTCTGTGATGCTAAGGACCCTTTTGAGTCTTTGATTTCATAGTGTGTACATCCAAGGATTGGGTGGCAAGGGTGGTCAATCCAGAGGATGGACCAACCACACTTTAATAAATAGACAATTGTTGCATCTAATTAGAGACCAGATCTATCTATTTTCTTTGCGAGGAACCAACGATACCATCAACATGTGGTCCCGATTTTAGATTTTCATGTCAAGAGTCGACCATGGTGCATTGGAAATGATCTCATAGAGCATACCCGATTGGGAGTAAATTAAGTCTAGTTGTTGTGATCTAAATATTGCTTGCTCTTCTATGAACACCCATGAAGTTTCCACATCCTTAGAGATATAAGAAAGTAACGAATTCAAGAACCATTCCAAGATCAATTATGGCAGGGTCGTGGCTTTGATCAATCTATTTTGTCTCCTCCATTCTTGAATATGATCGAAAATGTGTGTATCTTTATCTTATTCAAAGTTGTCTAAAAGATATGTACCGACATCATACGGGAAACAGAGATGGAAGTGATTAATAAAATCCATGTCCAGATCCCAAAACGTTGTGTACTTTGACCTCTCCGGTTCTATATACCACTTTGGGACACCCCTAGTGAGAGTGGGTTGGAACAATAACACACAGATTGAGTGATCGTTCAATGAATTAGACGAGCACCACAAGTGAAATGTTTTTACATGATCCTGTGGGTCTTCACCACTTTTTCCTTTGAACTTTGGTATTTCATAAGGTATTTTGGTGGGGACCATGAGCCAACTCATATCATGATGAATTGGGTCATTCATCAACTTCGAAAAATATGGAAAATGAGGAGTTGCCAGAAACTGTAGCCTAGGTTGCAACATTGATTGATTGGCAGCCTGAAAAGAAGGTATTCAGTTAAAGTTGGCATCAGGTTTCCAAGAAGAGTTTGTGAGCGAGCTAGAGCCTTGGTTGAAACCTTTTTTATGGTTAAATGGAAGAAATATTCCCACCCATCTGATTCTCGAATGGAAAAGCAGGTTTTCCCCTTGTGGACCCCCCTTACAAGTGAAGACCTCCTTACATAGGGTTCCACTGATTGGGAAAGGTTTTTCCCCTTGATGACATCCCTTTTAAAGGGAAAAAACGTTGCATGGGATTCCACTGATATTGGAAGTGGTTTCTCCCTAATGACATTGCATACGTAGAGAAAGGATTACTCATGAACCCACAATAAAATGTGAAAGGGATTGAGGTGGATGTCATGCTAGCATATCGAAATCTGCTACCCATAGATGCACCCCATCCCCTAAATGGGTTAGGTTTGATAGATGGTAAATCCCTACTCTTGAAGGATGGTAACAATAGATGGATATGTCATCCACCCCAATGAACAACTTGGTAGGGAATCGAGGAATTCTGTAAACCAACATTAAAAACTTGGGGCATCGACATAGAACTAATAAAAGTGTTTAATATGTCCATCAATGTAATAATGAACGAGACAATGTTGTTTATTATAGGTAATGACATGGCCACACCATAAAGCTCAGTAGAACAAAAAATTATTGGAGCAGAGTTGTAGATAGATGCAACAACAGTGGATTGGATCACACCAGTTGTTTGGTTTGATATATTAGGGGGAAATATCCCATTGGTGAAAATTTTCGAAGTGGGAGTTATAACCACTCCCGACCCAAACACTTCTATAGCTCCTTCCATGGTGGGCCAATGAAGAGGGATACTATCACCGAAGTCTGACCTTGGAGGAGTAACTTGCATGTCAACTAGAATGTAAGGTTGAGTTAATGGAGGGTTGAAAGGTGAGGTGAATTATTTGGCCCCAAGATTATTTACCTTTACATCCTCTTTCTCAAAAATGTTTATTTTTGTGGGTTCCATCATCAGAGTCTTGACCAGATCAGTTGGTACAAAAGTGATGGATTGATCAATTCGATGTCTCAAAGGAGGCAGAGGAGGATTCACTTCAACTTCTTCAGAGGGAAAACCTTGAATTATCCTCGATTGAAGAAGTGGTTGATCAACCACTTTTAGTTTTCATATCTAGGTAACTACCCATGCACCTTCCTAAGAAATTCTACGATCGCTAACCACACCACTAGAAAATTCCTAATATCAATAACAAACACAAACAACCTTGTCAATATCTCAACTTGGGTGGATTAGGTCTTGAGATTGCAATAGTAACAAAGTGAGGTAAGGACCTTCTCGATCAAGGAATGGGTTGATTAAGTCTTGTGGACCGAAGAATGAAGGAGTGAGAAGTGGTTATCCCAACCTACACTAACTAGCCTTATCCAATGCAAGTCCCCACACTTCGTGGTCCAATGTTGTCTTCGTTGCCTTCCCACCTAAAAAATAAATAAATATATAAGTTTTTTCGCTTGTAGCCATAACAATTGGGGTTGTTACACTAACCACACCACTAGAAAATCCCTAATATCAATAACAAACACAAACAACCTTGTCAATATCTCAACTTGGGTGGATTAGGTCTTGAGATTGCAATAGTAAAAAAGTGAGGTAAGGACCTTCTCGATCAAGGAATGGGTTGATTAAGTTTCGTGGACTGAAGAACGAAGGAGTGAGAAGTGGTTATCCTAACCTCCACTGACCAGCCTTATCCAATGCAAGTCCCCACACTTTGTGGGGCACTCTGTCGAAAAACTGAAAAGTGTGATATGAAATCTGCCCCGGCTAACATAGGAAACCCCCTGCAATCACCTCTGAGATCCCTAAGAAAAGAAACTAAGGTCACCAACTCATAGTCAACATCCAGGGGGTACAGTCAATGTTCATGATCAAACATATGGGCATGGTAACTAATATTGAAACTCTTCCAAAGGACTGTTTACATAAGGTCTAGTGTCACTTTAGAAAATATAAAAATAGGTCAGATGCTTCCAGAGTACTAACACCAAGAGGGTCAGTATCACTTCACGAAAACCTCAACTAGGTTCAAAATTTGCAGAGGGTTTGTTAGCACTCAAAAGTGAACCATAATTTTTTTAAAGTACTGCATCAAATTCGTGCTAAATTTTCCTATTCATTTGGTACTTTTCCTATAGTCATAGCCTCCCAATTCATCATTGATCCTTGACATTTTCCCATTAATCGCTTTGGACAAAGGTGGTGTGTGCTCAAGTGTCCTAAATAAAACCTATCCTATCTACCAAATATAATGCATATACCAAATCCCAGCTCCATGTACACATTAAATACAAATCTTATGCAAATGGATACTTTCCTAAAATAGAGGAGTTGTGCTACCAAATTTGTAGAGTTATTTCAAAGATGGTGTTACAAAATTGTCTATGTAATATGTTCAGTGATTTTGCTACCTTATATACTACAAAAACTCCTAAGTTGAACTTAACTAGGTGCTACCAAATCCACATAGCCGTTTTGATGATGGGCACTACCAAATTCGTAGAGTTTAATACAGGATCGGCGCTACCAAATGTGCAGAGTTATTTTGCAAGGACGCTTCTGCAATTTTTGAGTGAATAACTTAAAACTTGGTTTACGAACAAATGGGAAGTTATTTTTGAAAACTGGAGAAGGGTTTTGTCCAACACATACCAAATAACAAAAAACTCTCTCAGTTTTGTAAAATGTGTTATGGTTTGAGAGATATTAGACATATAATTGGCACTACTGAATGTGCATAAATTTTTTTGCAGCGACGCTACGAAATTTCCTGTAGCGGTTACGGTTTGAATATTCGCCTTGTTGGGAGGTTGCCACCTATAAAGGAGGATTAGAATGGATTCTCAAGGATCAGTTATATGTCAAAGGACACATGCACCTAAGTTTTAGCTGCATCAAAGACCTCATGCAGTGAGGTGGAAACAATTTATTAATGACTTCCAACAATTTCCTGAAAATTAGCAGTTTGTTGGATTTTTGTCTCTTTGATTGTTGCCACCTATCTCCAAGGCTTAGAATCCAATGGAGGAGAGGGGATTCAACCTCCTAAAAATATTTTGATGCTATTTTCTATTTAAAGAGGGAGATATATATTGAGGAGGGGTTGGAAGGGTTGAGCTGAGGCTCCATTATTGTAATATTTTTTACTAAGAGTGGTTCTCTAGTTATGTACTGGACTTGAGAATTTTTTATTAGTAGAAGATAGTTTCTCTTTATGTAATCTTGTTGCCTCATATGATGAAGTGTTCATGATTGTAGGATCCACATGATTTTTTTATGGATGTGTTATGATGAATGTTTTATTATAATACTGATGTGATGTTCTTCAATTTTTTTAAACTTTGAATTCAAGAGGATATTGTATTTGAGTTTTTGTTCCTTGGGCTGCTTGAAGACCTGATGTTAATAGAATACCTTTACAGATCCCTCACTGAGTATTCCTCTTATTTAAATTTACTCCTATTTACTGGCTGAAGCTAATCAAGACCTCATTTTCTTGTGCATGCTAGCCCAAATTTCTGAGTTAAAACCTTATTATTTTGAGTCTTGTCCATTTTACCTTTAAAAACTCTTTTACATTTACACATATTTTTATGGGTACTAGGCTTATCCTCTTGCAACCAGAGGGTCATTCTTAGTGCTAACAAGGTTGGCACAAGAAGAGTCAGTCTCATTTCAGGAAAATCCCCCAATATATGATCTTTCCACTATGTTCAATTAAGCTTTAGAGGAGTTATCTCCTCAGGTCTCATTCACGCGACCTCGTGTTTGAATCCTGTATTGGAGGACCTTCCCAACTATACTTATATGACAATTGGATTTGCACTCTCCATAGCTTAGAATCCTATGTTTTTTTTCCGATCCTTGGAAAAATTATCTCTCCAACCTAAACCAAGGCCCTAGCCTACAATTAATCTATTTACCCTATAAAATGAAAATGTCTAATTAAATTTTAGTTAGTATTCATTTTATGGGGTTTTTATTTACTCAAGAGGGGTACGATGTCAGACAGTTGGCTTAGGTTGATGGATAGTTGGTATGGATTGTTGGTTTTCATTGATGTCAACCATTGGATAGTTATATTTTATATTGATGTCAACCCTTAGTGATTGATGTCAACCCTTGAAGAAAGTTTGGTAGTGAATTCTGGTAGCACAAAGGTTTGGGTAATGGACCCAAAGTTGTTTCATGTATAATGGTATGAGGTTTAATATATTTGAAGGTACGCATATTCTATATTGATAGTACATGTCATTCCATTTCTGGTGGTATGTGGAATGTCACATAACTCCTCATGGTTAGAGAGTTATGGCCATGAGAAGTTGCAGAACCCAGGTTTGGGTAATGGACCCAAGATTGTTTGATGGATAATGGTATGAGTTTTACTATATTTGAAGGAAAGATTGTTTTATATGGATATTACATGTCATGCCATTTCTAGTGGTATGTGGAGCATCACATAAATCCTCCAGGTTAGAGAGTTATGGCCATGTGAAGTTGAAGAATCCTCATGAGTTATCTAGAAGCCCCAAAAGGTCAAAGTAGTCAAAAAATTTTAAGAGATTTTAGAAGGTAAATAATAAAGTGAAGTGATGAGTGTACTATAATTCAAATTGAATACAAAATAAATTATTTAAATAATATAGTTAATGGAGAAATTAGTAAGTTGACAAGTGGTTAGAAGTGGGTTAGCCCTAAAATAAGGAAAGTGGTTTAAGATGGTTAGAAGGTAACCCCTTGAGGTAATGTGAAGTGATGAGTGTACTATAAGTCAAAGTGGATACAAAATAAATTATTTAAATAATAAATATAATGGATAAATTACTAATTGGACAAGCGGTTAGAAGTTGGTGAACCCTAAAATAAGGAAAGTGGGTTAAGATGGTTAAAAGGTAACCCGTTGAGGAAGCTACATGAAAGTATAAATCAGAGGAAAGGCTCTCTCATTTTAAATCACAATTGAGCATATTGAATATCTACAGGTGAATGAGGTAACCAAAGGATATATAAGCCGAATGTTAGAGAGAAGTTGAAGTAGAGAAGGTTGAAATTCAAGGGAGGATAAATTCTTTTGATGATGCTTTCTAAGGTATGTTATTTACAGGTCATCTCACCATTTTTGCAATAACGTTTTTTCTAGAATGATTCAGACCTTGAAATTGATAATCCAATGAGAAAACATATCAAAGTAGTTCTGGTATGCATTAAATCTTGTGTGTCTTTGTAGTTTTGGATTTACACTCTGTGTAAAATAGGGTTTGTGGCTAGTCCTGAAACTAGTCTAAAATAGGTGTTTAAGGTAAATGCATCATAATGGCTTCATAAAAGATACAAATGAAGTAAGAATAAATGTGTTGGTTAGAGTACAGTCTATAGTATTTTGTGTAAAATTTTTAGATCCATAC
>JASDQU010253666.1:14558-27406 GCA_032191745.1 Picea mariana
TGTTACTATTTTTTGGGTGGAGTATGTTGTATAATAAACTATTGTCAACCTTCAAACTCTTTTTCTTCACTTTTCTAGTGCTACTTGTTAGCACTGAGATTCACCCTCAAACTGCGAGAGGGTAGGCCCAGTACCCATCAAAAATTAAAATGGATTAAAATGGTTTGGGTAGGTGAACCAGTGAGACTGCAGGGAGAGGAAAAGATAACAGAAGTAAATGCAGATCAGTTGGGGACCATTGGGCTATGGAGTCATAAGTATCATGAATAATGAAGGCATTTAAACTACCTATCAGACAAAAGGATTTATGTGGTGATGAGGAGAAAGAATACATAAAATGTATGAGTGATGAACCATGAAAGATGGGCAATATGACATCAGATCCTCTACCACCTCGGGAATCCATAAATCAGAGAGATTCTACATCTAGACAAGAAGAAAAACATAAAATATCTGATGAACCATGAAAGATCGGAATGATGACAACAGATACTCCATCACCTCAGGAATCCATAAATCAGAGAGATTACATCTAGACAAGAAGAAAAATTGAAACTATCTGATGAACCATGAAAGATGGGCATGATGGCAACATATCCTCCATCGCCTCTGGAATCCATAAATTAGAGAGATTACATCCATAAAAGAAGAAACAAAACAACGTATAAACTAAGAAGACAATTTGATAAAAACAATTCAAAGGAATCTTCAATAACATAATATTTACCATCCAAGCCCTCAAGCTTACAAACTAAAAATACAGAGCCCTACTCCTAAAATTCTCTCTGCTTTCCATCCTCTCAACCCCCTTTTACAAAATCTTAGACCAATCTATTTATAATCAGATCAGTCCACAACTGCCAGGAGTGTGATCTGGCCATCTCGTTCAAGACTTTACGTATGTGCATCCTTCTGTTAGACTGTGCATGTATCCTTTTGTCAGACGCAAGATCATATTAGCATGGGCCTGTAGGGAAAAACCATCCATCAGGGTACCTTGGGTTGACAGTTCTGTCTCCACGGCTAGACCCTCCATGCTTTTTATTTACGGAGTGAGTCAAGGTTTCAACCACCACTCCTTTTTCATTATCTGCTCTCTCATCGAGATTGGGATGAGGCTTAATTCCTAGGGGGATACCATGCGTTGCTCTCAAATTTGATGCTATATAAGAATGTGATTTGAGGGACATCAAGGGCGGTTTGGATCCAGACTGCTTTTGGGCCCGCAATTCACCACAAACCGCCACGTAGCTCTTATGATTTACCATGGTTTCGATTGCGGGACCGCTCAAGAATTTTATCTTTTGAGCATGTTGTGTCCCCGCAATGTAGCATGGTCGTTAATCTGGGCACCTCTGCTAACTTAGCGACCCCACCAAAGTTTATCTGCCTTCCAACTCTAGGATCCTTCTAACTACGCTAATTTTGGCGCTGAACAAGAACACTTCCCGGAGGGTGATTTGATGTGGTGGCCTGACGTCACTATGCTAACGTGCCATGAAAAGAGGGGTGACACGTGTCACGTGAAAATGAGTGAATGATATGCCCAAAGGTGCCTGGATTGAGTGACACATGTTAGTGTCAGATGGACAGGTGGCGAAAGAATTGAAACTCGCAACATAAATACTTTGGGAAATTACAAACAAGGAAGGAGTGAGAACACCGAAGCTCCGGAATCTGGAGCAGATATGAGACGCTAGATCTAGGAGGACATGTGGCAGAGATCCATGCACTCTACGGGAATGTGTTACTAAGGAAACCAAAAAATAGAGGAGCCAAAACTCCTAAAACCTGAACTGGTGAAGCAAATCATGACCGTCCGTTGGAGACGAACACGCGGCAGAGATCCATGTACTTGGGAGAGAGGGGACGAAGGAGCCGTTGAAAGAGAGTTGTACGGAGAGCCAAAGAGATACGAAGTTGAAACCCTGGCCGTTGATGTCCTAGATGCACTGCAGAGATCTGTGCATTCTGGGAAAATCTTTTCAGAGAAAATCAAGAGGAGAAGTGTCAAAACTCTCGAAACCTAGAATCTGAAGTAAATCGTGCCCGTTTGTTGGAGAAGGACATGCGACAATGATCAGTTGACTTCGGGGCTCCGAGCTTTGGAGAACTGTGCTTGCTCTGGATGGAAAAATCTTAGAGTGACACTCTCCCGGAGTGATGTGTTGGCCTAAAATGAGTGCCACGTGTCTCAAAAGATGAGCGCCACGTGTCAACACCAAATGAATTTCACGTATCTCCGACGAATGAGTGTCATGTGTCTCCGACACTTCGGACTTGGGGAATTTCTGGATGTAAAGAATGGAAATATCCTAAAGTAGTACGGGCTTGAAGTGACATGTCTCTTCAGGACTTTGACGCTTCAGCACCTTGGGGTTCTGGTACTTCATGGGTTCGCTCTTGATGTTAAACCCTACGTGATTTTGACACTTAGAATGCACGAAAACCGCCGATTTGAGTGGCCTATTGGATCTCTACCATTGAAACATGAACTTCTCTATTGCTTGCTTTTCAACCCAAAATAGAATGCCTTTGAGTACTATGCTTGGACGCTTCCTGTGCATACAATGAACTTGGACGACTTTCTACCCATGACAACTATATGTGATAACATTGGCTCCACATGGGATGGCATGCTCCCTGTGAGTTGCCAAGAACAAGCAATTCCAGTGCCTTAGTTGTTGGGTTGTGGAGTCGAGCTCAAATACATCCTATTGAGGACCACAGGATGATATGTACACTATTCTACTTAAAAATAAAACAAACACATGTGCTCCAGAAAGAGCTTATTTATATACAATCCTAGACTAACTAAGATTTTTACAATGTGCTAGGTGAAAGCAAACTTCCACCATAGCCATACAGACTGTTTGGTGATATAATTCTTCTTTTCACTGCAAATTATCCACACAAGGTAAGGGAAGTATGACAACAGAATGAAAATATGTTTTGGAACGCTGACAAAACCCCCAAGTGATGATAAGATGATTAATTTTGCAGGCTCCAATGCTTTTGGAGAACTCAACTCCATATATAACTTTATAGGGTCATAAAATTTATAATAAGGCATGCTAAACTGGTAAGAAATTATCTCCTTTACTTCGTTATTACTCATCTGTTGCTTGATGTTCTCAACATGTACATGTGGGTAAAGGATTGATGCAGGTTGGCCAATCTAGGACGATATTTGCTCAGTTACAAGTGTTGGACAGGAGATAAGCTGCACATTTATCTCTTCCTTTTCTCCTTCATGGCCCTCCCAAGGATCAGATTCATAAGCATCATACACATGAACCATGCTATGAGGTTCCAAAGAATCCATGAAAAAACTTTGCTCTTCGTCATCTTCGTTGGGATATCCATCAACAATTGGTTGTTTTTGGTTAGCATTTGAAACAACTTCTTCATCATAAGAAGGGCTGCCAAAAACATATGCTTCAAGGATAGGAATATCCTCTGCATTTTCTCCATAAGAGTAGCAAACAACATCCGCCTTCAATTTTGAAAAGATAGGAAAAAAAAGAGAGAAATCTTCCCTAGTTATTTTAAATAGTTTATCATCTATCTCAGCTTCATAGTCAGAATAAATATCTACTGCAGAATACACTTGCTCTTCGTCATCCAAAAATTCAAAAGAGAGATGTTGATCTTCATGAACACTTAAAACAACAGATACATTTGATATGATGCCAGACGTTTCTATGTTATTTCTATCATAATGAATATCATTCAACACCTCATGATCTTCATGGCAAATGATTTATTCCACAATAAATGCTTCATCACACCTCTGGTTTTCATGAATAAAAAAATCTTTATGAAGCAAAGAAAACTCATCACAATAGTTTTCATAAAGATATTCATCTAAAAAATAATCTTTACAAAATGAATGGAAAGATGCATGAAAACCCGTGAAAGAGTTGATGCTTGCAATGGGAAGAGATTGACACCAATCGCAAGCAATCCCTTCTAATGAATACCTGAAAATATTAATATGAACATATTCATGCATGATATGAAGTTGATGAATAAAATTATGAAAATCCAACAAATGTTCAGCTGGTACCTCCCACTCTTCTCCTCAAAATTTAAGAAGGCTACTTTCCCATTCATCGCTACTAGGCACTGGATTATGGAAACCAATTATCTTTGAAAAATCCCAGAAATCATACCTCTGAGATAAAATCTTGTCCATTTCAAACCAGTGGATTCATCGATAGATTTCCTAACAATGGAGTCACCATGGTGAAAGATATGCATTCTGAATGTGTCTTGTCTTTGTTCACCATCAAAGATCAGGTCCGATCATTGTCATTCTCCCAGGGAAATATATTTTGTTACTCTCTTCCCCGGCAATGACGCCAAGAATGTTAGCACTGAGAGTCACCCTCATACTGCAAGAGGATAAGCCCAATACCCATAAAAATGGTTGTGGAGGTAGGTTTATGAATGGAGGTCAAATGGACAAAACTCAGTACAAGAATGTTTTAACATAGAAACTGGACAAGTAATGCATAGGGAAATGAGGTCCTCATTAACTTTAGTCAGTGGTTTAAGGCTAAAGGTGAGCAGAGGGAAGACTTAGTGAGAAAGGTGAACAATTCTACCATGGGCATCCTACTTTCAAGCAACTTGGTGAAGAAAAACTTAGGCACAAGAGCACTCTTGGACTTAAGTTTCAGACGCTGAAATATATCACAGTAACATTATAATCAAACCTCCATTACTATGTGACTACAACAACTCATTTGGATCCTCCATGCACGATCATTTTAGTATAAGAAGAAACAAGATAAGAAAGAAATTGACTGAAACTGTTCACGACAATACTGTAATCAAACCTACATTACAATACAACTACAACCCTCATCTGGATCCTCCATGCACGAGTGTTTCAGCATAGATTAAACAAGATGATGAAAAAAATTGAATTCTATTAATGCTAAAGTCTCAAGTCTCATACAAAACCAGAGAACAACTCTGCTATCAAAATATTACAAAATAGGGAGCTCTACTCAACCAGTTGACGACCATAACAAATTCTTACACTAATCTATTTATACTCAGATCCATTCATAACTTCTTGAAGAGTGATCTGATCTAGCCATCCCATCTAAATATTTCCACCTATGTACCTTCTCTGTCGGATTGTGCGTGTATCTTCCTCGGGCTGACAGTTTTGTATCCTCGGCCAGGGCTTCCATGCCTTCTATTTATGGAGTGATTCGAGGTTTCAACTACCGACCCGTGTCCATTAACTGATATATCCTCAGGATCGAGACAAGGCCTGATAACTAGGGGGTGACCACTTGCTACGATTAGGTATGAAGTTGAATGAGCACGCGAATTCGGAGCTGTCGAAAGCAGTTTGGAACCATACCGCTTTTGAGCCCGAAATGCACCACATTCCTCCACGCCGCTCTTCCCAAAAACCACGGTTTAGATTTTGGCCCACTCAAATATTTTAATGTCCGAGCATGTTGCAGCCCCGAAATGGAGTGCGACTATTGGTCTGGTCACGATATGAGATATGGGCAGTCCCGCTATTTTAGTGCCATCGCTAAAGCTTTACCTGCCTGCCAACTTTAGAAACTCTTTAATTATTCTTGAGCGAGGCGCTAATTTTGGTGCTAGGGAGCTATGATGCTAAACAAGAATATTTCCTAGAGAACGACTTCCCAAGGCTGACATGGTGACCTGACGTCACTGTGTTGATTTGTCGCATAAAGGAGGGTGACACGTGTCACTTGGAAACAAGTGGATGATATTCCCAAAGGTGCCTGGACTGAGTTCCACATGTCAGTGCTAGATCGACAGGTGGCAAAAGAAATGAAACTCCATAGTAGAAACACTTCAGAAATTTGCAAACAAGGAGGGAGAAAGAACGCCAAAGCTTCGTAGTCTAGAGCAGATCTGAGCCGCTAGATCCACGCGACAGAGATCCATGCACTCTGCAGGAATGTGTTCTGGAGGAAACCAAAAAAGAGAGGAGCCAAAACTCCCGAAACCCAAAATGGTGAAGAAAATCACGACCGTTCGTTGGATACAGACACGCATAAGAGATCTCTGTACTCGAGAGCGAGGGGACGGAGGAGCCATTGACCAAGAGTTGTCCAGAGTGCCAAAGAGAGGTGAAACTAAAAC
This sequence comes from Picea mariana, assembly GCA_032191745.1. Lineage (NCBI taxonomy): Eukaryota > Viridiplantae > Streptophyta > Pinopsida > Pinales > Pinaceae > Picea > Picea mariana. The sequence goes on from JASDQU010253666.1 coordinate 20,706, forward strand.
CCTGGCCGTTGGTGGCCTAGACGCACGATAGAGATTTGTGCATTTCGGGAAAAGCTTTTTAGAGAAAAATGAGAGGAGAAGTGTCAAAACTCCCGAAACCTGAAATTCGAAGTAAATCGTGCTCGTCTTCTGGAGAAGGACACACGCCAATGATCGGTGGACTTTGGGGCTCTAGGCTTCAGAGAACTATGCTTGATCTAGATGGAAAATTCCCAGAGTGACACTCTCCTAGAGTGATTTGTTGGCATGGAATGAGTGCCATGTGTCTCAACAAATGAGCTCCACGTGTCAGCGCCAAATGAATGTCGCGTATCTTCGACGAATGAGTGCCATGTGTCTATGAAACTTCAGACTTCAGAATTTTCTGGATGTAAAGCATGGAAATCTCTCGAAGTAGTACGGGCCCGAAGTGACGTGTCTCTTTGGGAGTTCAATACTTCGACACTTCGGGGTTCTGGTACTTCATGGGTTCGCTCTCGATGTTTAACCCCGCGTGATTTCGACACTCTGAATGCACGAAAATCGTCGATCTGAGTGGCTTGTTAGATCTCCACTACTGAAACATGAACATGTCTGCTGCTTGCTTTTCAGCCCAAAATAGACTACCTTTGAGTACTGCGTTTGGACGCTTCCTGTGCAGACCATGAACTTGGACGATTTGCTACCCATGACAACTATATGTGATAACACTACTAGATTTTTTCCATCTTCTTATCAAACTAAATGATGAATCAAAACCAACTTCTCTATTCAATGTTGCCCTATTCATGCTTTCTTAGCCATTCGCTAAGAATTTCTTTAACCATTGTTCAATTGAATTTCTTGGCAACAATCTCATTTGAAGCTAACATGTCCATACTGACATAGAGAGCATTTATATTGTTGTGACACTAATGTGGTGTTGTCATGTTGTCTTCCAAATGCTATAATTTGCCTCAATGTCATGAATGAGGGTTGGGTTGTTTGATGGATTCCCTCTTTTTGCCTTGGATTTCCCATTTCTTGAGAATGAGACACCCTAATATAATATACCACATGTCATGCCATGATCGATGCACACTCTTATCCAAAGATCTTCTACATCATCAACCTCTCATTGAGAAGTCAATCTCATATTACTTTGTGTTGTCAACTCTATTGATTGACATGTGTTGAAGAGTGACATCATCCAAGATGTGGCTGGTCAGAGGATCCTAGGATATATTAACTAAAAGAGGTCCTTCGACTCTAGTCTCACTATATAGAGGGGAAAGCGGGGGATTACTTAGAAGAAAATACCTAAGGCCCACATCTAAGTGGGTGGATAAAAAATTGTAATTATAAATAAATTTTGTCTAATTCATATCAATATTATATATGTGGTTATGTTATATTTGGATATAAACATCTAATGTAAGATATTCTTCCCATTCACCTAAAACATTTTCACATCCAAATCAAATTTCAATTAACCCTAATTTCAATTTCACCATCCCTATTCACTAAAAAAAAAGGAAAATAAGTTAAACTATTTACCTAACTTCAAAAGATAATACTTATAAAATTTTAAATATTTAATAATTAAATAGACAAGAAAACAACGTAATGAGATAATTTTACATAAGGGTTAGACGCTATTTCTTAAAAAAATAAAGTATTTTTTGAACGAGATATGCATTTTACAATAATAAAAATTACAATTTAAATATTTAAAACTTAAATTATGAAAGAATATTTATAAAATTGATGATAAATTTTGTTTATAAATTATATATATAACATTTTTATCGATGTGCTTTTTATAATGGATGAATTTAATTAAACATACTTATGTTTCTTGAATGATACCCAATGTTCAAAATTCTACACATTATATATACATATATCTTTATTAGTCCCTGTTGAAGGCATAGAGGGATTCTAGCATTCGATTTTTTGTTGACTTCATATTAGTTCGAAGTTGACTTTATATTTTTTCCCAATCTCAAATGTTTAAGATAGAGAACTCACAATTTTATTTTTAAATAAAATAAAAAATCGTACTTGTCACCATCTCATTGGAGGATAGATTCGAAGTCTTATTACACGCTTCGAGCTTCCCAATGTTTTATTTTTACTTTCTTCCTAATGTTTTATTATTATAACCTAACTTTTCTCTCACACAATGCAATTTTTAATATTCAATGTCAGATAACCTATGTTTTCACCTTAACTTATTTTCTCACACTATGAAATTGTTTTCACCTTAACTTTTCTCTCACACAATGCAATTTTTCAATGTTTAATGTGAGATAACCTATGTTTTCATTTCATGCAATTTTTTTGGTAAGTTTTATTGAAACTATTGGTCTTTAAATAGACCAATAATTCATCTGACAATATTAAATAGACTATAATTCTTTTGACAATACATTGATTGCTAAAGTGACAATTCCTTAAGTTAAAAACAATTCCTTAAATAAACTGACAAATTTTTTCGATGTTAGAATTTTTTCAATGTTGGATAAAGTAAGTTTTATGGAGTGTTTGTCAGGAAATATTTAAATAAATAGACTATAATTCATGTGATAATACACTGATTATTAAACTTGCAATTTCTTAAATAAACTATATAGATTTCTCATTAAGACTGTTGAGTGAATATATATAGATAGTCCTGACGTATTAACACACTTATGTAGTGTCATTGAATGAATCCATCAAATTTTGATCTATCACAATCTATGACATTCCTTGTCATTGAATGAATCAAACAACTTTTGATCTATCATGATCCATCGCATTCCTTCTACTTGCCTCAGTCATATCCTCACTGCCAAGTTCTCATCTTCCCACAACGACTCTGAAATTACCTATTACTCACTGACATATTTAGATATACAACTACACCATGACCCTCTCCATGTACTTGACTAGTCTTGCGCTTGCGATCAAACCATATACATCTACAACATGACCCTCTCCCTGTGCTCGATGGGTCTTACGCTTGTGGTCCTGCAATTACAGGCTAGTTTTCATTGCTTTCTAGAACAATGGAAATTAGAAAGCTAAATTGGAAAGAAAAATCTAGAAACATAGCCCAAAAATGTATACATTTTTAAACTTGCTAAAACAATGGAAATTAGAAGCTGAAATCTAGAAGCATAGCCTAGAATTGGATACATTTTTCAACTTTGAACTTACTAGAACAATGGAGCAATCCCATTCATTGTTCTTCATAGAATACATGTACTAAAATGTTCRTTGTTCCTTTTGACCTTGCAACATCTCTTACACCTTTATTCTTCATCTTCAGATCACTWTGCTCCACCTCCACRAHTGCATCTCCCAACAACTACAACACTTCCCAGGTATTCATCAACCACTRTGGTCCYGATGTCAAGAAAACCTTCACAAACCATCTTTACCATCGCCTTTGTTTTGYACAAAGATTATACAGAGTCTTTTTAGACCARCTGAAATTACGAGTTGGAGAGGACTTTCCATCGCAAATAAAAGAGGCTATTGRAACCACCTTCTTCCATGTGGCCATTTTYTCCCCTCAATATGYAGATTCRTTGTGGTGTCTYAGTGAGCTCCACTACATGTTGAGTCTGGGKCTCCAATTATTCCTGTGTTTTACCATGTCCATTCCAYTGACTTTCGGTGGACGAAGKGCRAACATGGAGTGTATTTTGAGGCCCCACATGAACTAGAAAATAAGATCACTACTGTAGAAAYTGACTATTTTGTGATGGCCAAGAGTTGGCATGTGTGGAACCTCAKATATGTGTTGAACACAAGCATCTTTTATTAAAAAATTGGTTTCTAGCTATTGCAAATGTCCTAGATTCATTGGGCATACTCAACAACTGGTACATGCATCAATGAMTCTTCTAGCACTCCTTTTCTATTGCCTCGGAAGGAAGAAAGAGATGGGTCCTCAGTCAGATTCAGGTGAGGACCAGAGCGACATACACATTTTATTTCCCTTTCATGCATCTAGGCCCTTAGGATAAACAATATTTTTATTATCTCACGTAGCTACAAGAGTCTCTTCGCTAGTGTCCATAGCTCTATGGGAATCTAGTGCAGTGCAAGGCTAGTTGTTTGGGGCACGTCAAAAGGTAAGGTCGCGATATGATTCCACCACTATTGAGAGGGGGAGAGAGGCCCTTTCTACTATTGCAAATAAAAGTGGGTTAGATTTCCAACAGATGTGTAATGGGTATTTAAGTATGTATTTCTAACTTCGTTTATCTATATTGTTGTGAATAACCAATGACAAGGGTGAGCTCGTGGAAATGATTTTTCAAGTGTGTTAGAAGAGTCTAAAAGTAAAACACTTGGCCTGAAGCACTTGCATGGTTAACAATTGTTCTATCCCATTATCCATCTGGATTGGTCATATCTTTCCAGCATCTCTCTCACCTTCATGCATTTGCTGACAATGGGACCCATTTATGTACACGTCGATTGTTCACGCCGATTGAAAGAGATACTCTATTTATATGTATGACAACATGTATTTATATATATATATATATATATATGAAAACATGTATTTGTTAATAGGTATGTATATCTAGTTTATGTTTGTAATACACAAGTCTTCTTGGTTGTGGTAAGAGCTCTCCACTACGGTGGAAAAATTCTCTAAGACCTAATATAAAAAATTATCTGAGACCTATTCTCTAAGACGTTCTATCAACAAATTATCTAAGATATTTGTTCAAATGCTTGTACTGAAAATATGTCGTTGTTCATCTGAAGAAAAATTGTTTGGTTAATTTCAAAGTGCTTCTTTAGAAAGCTTGATTAACTTAAATTGCGATGATAAATTCAGACACAAAGATTATGATCCCGATAGAGAGAGAAGGCACAAACACATATCCGACTCTCGTTCAAGGGGAAAATCAAGGCATCGCACCAGTTCTCGTTGACGCTCATGCTCTAGAAGGTGATTTCATCTTGTTAATTGGATAATCTTTCCCATTGGTTTGTCTGGGACTTGGGTTTGTTCTGTCATACATTGCTCAATTCTATTGCTCACACTGTTTCATATTAATGTTGTAGCTTTTAACTTTGGTTGAAAGAGATTGTGATTTTTTGCATATTCATATTTCATATATTTTTGTTGTGGTTTGTGTAGCTCTTACATTTAACACATATGGAAGGGGTGTTAGGTCTAGGATAAGCTTTTTCTCATGCATTTAAAATAATAATAATAATTTCATTGAATTTTTTCAAAAAACAATTTAGTATACCTTGAGTACATATGTACAGTAATTAACTTCATTTGCAAGACTTTGGTGGTGTTATATTTGGTTATATGTATGTGCCATTGAATGCTTACCTTCATGTTTCTTTTGTAGTGAATGAACAAATGATTTTGACATGGAACCACCTAGTGTTGTCATGATAGTTGGAGTGACTATTATATTTGGTTATCTGTATGTGATATTGAATGCTTACCTTCATGTTTCTTTTGCAACAAATGGAAAAGTAGTTTTGACATGGCACCACCTGGTGCTGCCATAATAGTTGGAGCAACTGTGGAAGTTGACCTCATTGCATTCATCTCTACTCTACTTGTTCAATTTAAGATCTCTCCATATCTACATGGCAATGAAAAAGAAAGTTTCAATGTGTGTGTGTCCCTACAAAAAAAAATGCACTTTTGTTTTACAGATCGGGGGGACTAGCTAGTGTGATTCCCATATTCCATTTCTGGCAGTTCCAATCAGAGGAAAAATCAAAGCAGTTGAGATTTGCGTGCATTCGTAGAGAATTTGTGAATAGTCAAGAAACAAAGGGATACAATACAAACTTTACTACTAAACCGATTGGGAAATTCATTTTTTGTATTTCTAGATTTTACAATTTCTCTTAGTTCACCTTTACTGACCTTCCTCAGAGCCCTACACAATCTCTCTTGGTTGGTGCTCGACGTATCTTTCCTATCCGAGTGGGTTGAGATGAGAGACCCTCACCCACTTATACAAAAGATGAGGATGCACTTTTCTTATTAATAAGATTTTTTCCACCCCTTAGGAAGCTCAAGTAACGTTATTACCCGTAAGGACCTTCCCAAACATTTTTATTTCTTTTGCGTACTGAGGATTTTGTGTGGGACATGTTCTAATTTAAACACATGCGGTGCACACCACTTATTTACTGTGAAACTTTATGTACGTAATCACAAAAACATATACATGATATTCTCATCACTTAGGAATTTCTTGTCCCGGAGAGGTGAGAATGCATCCTCGCTTTTGGCTCAATTTCGAATTACTTACTATTTGGAGGATGTGAAACTAATGGATGTTTTAATCCGGATATGATTGAATTCAGATTTGTCCCCCCACCACCCCTGATGGGAGAATATGCCTCGAAACTACCAAAAACACCACTTTGATTTCTCAAATACACCTTTGGAAAAGGTTTTTAGGTCTATTCACATAATAGAAGTAACCAACTTAGCTTACTCTTGTTTCCATTGTTTTAGTAGACTCAACATAAGTAGATCTGTAATCAAACTAGAGTTAAATTGTTATGAATACTAATGGTAACCGCCCCCATCTGGGCCTCGACCAATCTAGTTCCAATCCATTCCCCGGAAGGAGAAGTTGACAAAGACGCAAATGTTAAGAGATTCCAGAATATAACATCTACATCATCATTGAGAGGAGGAGGTGTACAAGAGCTCTTATTTATCTTACATCAGCAAGAGAAACCATCGA
>JASDQU010253667.1:2722-14114 GCA_032191745.1 Picea mariana
GTCTCATGCAATATTTTTTGGGTATGGAGGTTTATCAAAATGAGGATGAAATTTTCATTTGTCAAACAAAGTATGCAAAAGATATGTTGAAGAAATTTGATATGGTAGATAGTAAACCAGCCTCCACTCCAACTACTCATGGAATTGTGTTGTGTAGAGATGATGGTGCTGAAATTGTTGATGAAGCAACATATAGAAGTATTGTTGGAAGTTTGATGTTTCTAACCCACACAAGACCTGATATTGCTTATTCAGTTTCTCTTGTTTCAAGATACATGACAGAGCCATCTGAAATACATACAAAGGCAGCCAAGAGGATTTTGAGGTATGTGAGAGGAACTCTAAATTTTGGTATTCATTACTACACTTCTAAAAGGTTTAATCTTGTTGGATTTAGTGATCTTGATTGGGGAGGTAGTTTGGATGACCAGAAGTCTACATCTAGTAATTGTTTCTCTTTTGGTTCAGGGTTGATTACTTGGAGCTGAAAGAAGCAAAGTGTAGTTTCACTTTCATCCACAGAAGAAGAATATGTTGTAGTCACCTCAGCAGGTACACAAGCATTATGGCTTAGAAAAGTTCTAGAAGAAATTGGAGAGAAGCAAATTCATCCTACAGTGATATTTTGTGATAACACTAGTTCCATCAACTTGGCTAAGAACCCAGTCCATCATAGCAGGACAAAATTTTTTGATTTAAAGTATCATTTCATTAGATATTTGGTGCAAAAGAAGGAAGTAGAACTAATGTATATAAAAATCCAAGAACAACTTCCAGACATTTTCACTAAGGGAGTTGCTAAAGTCTAGTTTTTGAAACTTCGAGCTCAGATTGTGAGCCCTCTCAGCATCAAGGGGGAGTATGTTGGTAATTGATGCAGTCTTGTCAATCATCTGACATGATGCATACTATTTACAGTTTTATTTTATGTCGGTTAGTATTCAGATATAGATTGCTTGACTAAATATTGCATGCAAAATGCATGAGTAGTTTTCTAAAATCAATTGTTGTAAGCGTTCAGCTAACAATTTGTTCTATGAGGCTATGTACTATTATAAAGATCAAGGTTGATCACAATGAACGTAACCTTTTTTGTGCAATTACAATTCTTTCTTATTTCTATGATATTGTGATTTAATCATTTAGTATTTAGTATATTGTTATGCTATTTCATTGAATGATTATCTAGTCCATAGCTAGGCCTGCATAGATCCTTCAATCTTCGGCTCGTCATAGTGGGATGATTCTTGGATGCCCATGAAATCACACATGAACCAAGATGGAACACATATCCTGAAGTACTCTTAGTGTCATCAACAACATACATAATGTCTGGCCTAGTGGCAGTGAGGTACATGAGGCTGCCAACCAATCTCTTGAATAGAGTTGGATCTACAATGGATCCCACTTCCTCTTTGCTAAGCTTTTTCCCTCTTGCAATTAGAGTCGGTGTTGGTTTACAATTCATCATCCTGAACCTCTTCACCACATCCATGGCATACCTTTCCTTAAATGAAAAAAATCTTGAATCTAATTGAAGAACTTCAATACCAAGGAAATATATCATTAACTCCAAATCAATCATTTCAAATTCTTGTTTCTTGGCTTCTTTAAACTTGTCCAATGACGTATTTTCTGTGAATATCATATCATCAACATATAAACAAACATTCAATATTTGACCTTTCTTATTCATCTTTGTATACAATGTGGGCTTGTTGTTTCTTACCAATAGTGATCAACTATGAATAAAGCTTTCTATACCAATCTTTGGGAGCTTGTTTAAGCCCGTAGAGAACTTTCTTCAATATGCAAACTTTGTTTTCATGTCCTTTTACCACATATCCTAGTGGTTTCTCCACATATACTTCTTCTTCTAAAATACCATTCAAAAAGTTGACTTGACATCCATTTGATAAACGTTCCGCCTATTTTGAGTTGCTATGGCTAACAAAAATATCTAACCTTGAAACTAGTGCAAAGGTCTCACCATGTAATGTATTCCAGGCTGCTATGAAAAAATATTTGCCACCAATCTAGTCTTGTTCTTTTCAACTTTTCCTTTTTTATTAAACTTGGGTTGTAAACCCATTTTACACCAATGCAATATTTATCTTCTCATAATTCTACTAGATCCCATGTATCATTCTTCTCTATGGAATCAATTTCTTCATCCATTGCTTGGACCCATTTTTCTTCTTTAATTACTTCTTAAAAACATGTGGATTGACGAACAAACTATGCAAAATTTGAATGCACACTTGTAGGATAGATGACTCACCTTGAACAAAATTTCTTGGAGTCCTTGTTGGAGTATTTATGATTGGTGATTTGGTTGGCAAACCTTATTGTCCACCTTATGCAATCTTCTCCTCTCGTTCATCTTCTGTTTGAGGTATTATTGCTCCAACACATATAGTCCTATCTATGCTTCCATTCCATGTTTTATCTTCTTTGAATTCGACATCTCTATTGATTATAACCTTCTTTGTCACTGGATTATACAATTTATATGCCTTGGACTGATCACTGTACCTGATAAATATGCATTTTTCACTTATGTCATCTAACCTCCTCCTCAATTCTTTAGGCACATGGGCATATGCCACACAACAAAATACTATGAACTATGCTACACTGCAACTCATACATGTCCATGCTTCTTGTAGAACATTGTTCTTCACACTTTTAGTAGGATATAAGTTCAAAACATAAACAGAGCAAGCTATTGCTTCTCCCCAAAAATTATTTGACAACTTCAACATGTTGCTAGCCATATTTATAATGGTTCTGTTTTTCCTTTCAACAACACCATTTTGTCGAAATATATAACTTCTTGTAAATAGTCTTTTGATCCCATATTGCTTGCAAAAATCATGAAAAACATTTGAATCATATTCACCTCCTCTATTTGATATTAACACTTTAATCTGATGACCACTTCATTTCTCCACCATTGCCTTGAATTCTCTGAATTTGTCAAAATTTTTTTATTTTTTTGCAATAAAGTACACCCAAGTCTTTTTGTTGTAACCATCTATGAAGGTTAGGAAGTAGTAACTTCCTCCTAGTGACTGGGTCTGCATTGGACCACATAGATCTGTATGAACCATCTCCAAAGATGCATTTTATCTATAAGAAACCCCTCTAGGAAAAATTTCCGTGTGTTTCTTTTCCAAAATGAAACTCTCGCATGAACTAGCTGGCTCTTGAATGGGAGGAAAATATTCAACCATTTTCTTCTATTGCAATAGTTTTAGACCACCAAAATGTAGATGTCCAAATCTGAAATGCCATAACCAAAAATCTTCCGAACATGTTACCTTTTGGGAAAGGATGACATCGTGTCTATCATAGTTCATGGAAAGAGGATGCATTCTATTCTTTGTGATGTTCACTGTAGAAATCAACATATTACTAGGAGGTTTATCATATATGAAACAATCATTGCCCTTAAATATTACATAATATGTAACATTCCCAGCCACTGAGGCTAGTCCACGCCACACAAAACTCTCCCTTTTTACAGATATGAGACAATAATGTAACAATCCCCAACCCAACCAAGGAACATTGCGGTGTCGAATACACATAAAAATGGAATTTTTTGTTAACTAAAGTAGTTTTTTTACTGTTAGTCGATTTCTTGTAGATTACAACTGCAAATTCAAAATAGATTTAGCTACTGTCTATAACCATAAAATAGATGCATCTAAAGTATGCTAATAATCAACATGAAATGCAACTAAATCATGCATTACAGCAGCATATAAGTCATTCTCATTCATGCGGAGTTTATGCACAACAATAACACATGTAAATAACTCAACAACAAGATAAAACACTTATCTTTAAACAAAAATGGTGCAACCAGCTACTTGGGATGGATGTTCCACCCAATCATAGACTCACTGTTCCAAATCTCAATAGCCATTCATCCCTGGACCCCGAGCTAAGACTAGTAATCCTAAAAAGGGGGTGGTCTCTCAAAGTCCACTCGTAGCTCATAAAACTCATAACCCAACCCAAGCGAGGGACATTACAGTGCAGAATACATATAAAAATAGAATTTGTGTTAACTAAAGTAATTATTTTACTGTTAGCCAATTTCTTGTAGCTTATAGATACAAATTTAAAATAGATTTAGCTACTGTCTATAACCATAAAATAGATGCATCTAAAGCATGCTAATAATTAACATGAAATGCAGCTAAACCGCTCATTACAAAAACATATAAGTCATTCTCATTCAGACAGAGTTTATGCACAACAATAACACATGTAAATAACTCACCAAAAAGATAAAACACTTATCTTTAAACAAGAATGGTGCAACAACTTGGTTGGGACGGATGTTCCACCCAATCATAAACTCATTGTTCCAAATCTCAACAACCAGTCATCCCTGAGTTAAGGTAGGAAAATAATCCAAAAAAAAGGGTGGTCTCTCAAAGTCCACTCACAACTCATAAAACTCATAACCCAACTAATATTATCCTACAACTATCTCGATTGTTCTACCAATTTTCTTCCTCCTGACCTGCCCAACCCAAGGAATGCACCATTTGTTTATTAGGGATAACCCAAGTGATGTACCACCCATTTATCATGATTATCCCAAGGAATGTGCCATTTGTTTATCAAGGTTTCTCTGGCACATGTAACTAGGAATATCTAAGCTAGGAACTTGTTGCTAGAAAAACTACCAACAAACCAACAACAAACACTTGTTGTTAGAGTGCAACTCACTCCAGATTTCACTCTTGAGGCCTAAAAACCTGGCTCTTCAATCTCCAGCTCCAAAATGCTCCAAATACATTCCAACTTTCTCTAGAATCCACTCTCCCTAGTTGCACCTGCTCTAAGCTCTCTTTCGTACTCTCTCCTTTTATTCATGCACACAAACTTCCTTCTTTGAAATGTTTTCCCAACCCATATCAATTTCTTCCCTTTGTTTTTCCTTTCTTCTCTCACACGCTTCCCCAAGCTGATTGTACTTAACACCCATGTGCCCAATAACTCTATCATGTGACCACTCACAACAACCCTCTTACATGTATTCAATGATTTTCTTTGGGAACACTCAATAAAAAATGGGAAGGTTCATATACAAATATAAAATTTAGGAAAATGGGTTAAACTAATATACATGGGTATTTCCCCCTTTGACCCCTCTTGGCCATAATCCTAGACACTCCCCCCTCTTGTGGATTAATTCAACCCCCATCTCTTGTCCATGTCCCCTTAGCACCTGACATGGAATTTTATTATTAAAACATAGAGATACAATGCACACATTACATTGCTTGGTCGTATCCACACATTATATCCACATATGCATTAATTAAACTGGGGATTGTAGTGGGGATGTTAGATTCCCCCTCCCCTACAATTGTGTGCCATCCTTGGTGCACACTATGCTGATATACATATATGAAAATTTACATCACAATACTTAGAAATAAAGTTATACAATTTCACAACTCTAGTAGTAGTTCCAACCATAATCTCATGTTCCTCTCAACTCGTTGACCCAAGAAATGCATGATTCATTTATCAAGGATAATCTAAGGGATGTACCATCCATTTATCAGGGATAACCCAATAAATGAGCCATTATTTTATCAAGGTTCACAAGGTAATTGGCTAGGACTCTCAGATGTGGTTCCAGAACTCTAGCTTCTCAAAATGGAGTCTTGCATTTTCTTTTCTTCAAAATTGTCAAAAACTTGATAGTATTATTCTCGCATGTTTTCCTCAAGCTCCCATGTATCATCTTCAATACTGTAGTAGGTCCATTTAACCTTTACCATCCATATGGATTTGTTCCTTGGCACCTTGAATTTCTGATCCAGGATTTGTACTGGTTCCACCCGGAAATCCCCTTTGTGCTCCACCTGGATCACATTCCAATCAATTATGTGGTTTGGATCAGATACATATTTCTTTAATAATGATACATGAAATACATTATGCACTCTCATGGATGCAGGAAATGCTAGAATGTATGCAATTAGCCCTACATTTTCTACTATTTCAAAAGGTCTACAATATCTCATTGCCAACTTTGGAAAACCGCCTAATCTTAGTGAACTTATCTTTGTCTTCAATTTCAAAAACACATGTTCGCCTACTTTAAAATATCATAAAACTCTATTCTTGTCTGCATAAATTTTCTTCCTATCCTAGGAATCCTTTAAATTCTTCTTTATCTTTACCACCTTCTCTTCTATTTCCTTTAACAATTATGGCCCAACAACTGCTATGTATGTTGGATTATCCCAACTCATGGGTGTGTTACATTTTCTGTCATACAATGCCTTAAATGGACTCATTTTCAATGAGGTCCGATACCCATTGTTGTAAGAAAATTCAACTAAATGAATATAATCTTCCCACTTTGATGGTTGATCCATCACATGCATTCTAAGCATGCCCTCAATTATCCTGTTAGTCCTTTCTGTTTTCCCATCTAACTCTAGATGATACACTGTGCTAAGATTTAAATCCATCCCAAAGCCTTTGAACAAACCTTTCCAAAAATTTGAAGTAAACTTTGGATCTATATATGAAACTATTTCTTTAGGTACCCCATGTATCCTAGAAACTTCTTTCATGGAAATATATGCAATATTAACTACCTTATTGTGGTCTTCACTGGAATAAAATGTGTTTCTTTAGTTAATTTATCCACCACCACCATGGTGGAATCATGTTGTTTCACTATTCCAGGAAGCTTTGTGATAAAATAAACCATAACTACTTCCCATTTCCATTCTGGAATGGGAATCAACTGTAATAACCCAGCTGGATGCCTATGCTCAATCTTCAATTTCCATAACTCTAGACATCTGACTATGCAATTAGCCACTTATTTCTTCATTCCCATCCAAATGTAATGGCTTCTTCCTACTGCAATTTTCTTTTGATATCATGGGAGTCCGATATACGACACATTATGCTTTTCCTTCAGAACTATTTTTTTCAGCTCACTAGAATTTGACACATACACCTTGCCCTTGTACATGAGAATCCCATCTTCCTTTAGCTCATAACAATTAAATTTCTTCTGAAAATTACCTTGTTGTAATGTTTCTTTTATTTCACATATTGTTGATATGAATTTGTTGTTGCAATAAATTGATCTTTCAAATTTGTCCTGTACATGCTGACGGCTCCCACATGGACTTCATGAGCTCTTTTGCTGAGTGCATCAACCACTTGATTTTATTTTCCTTTTATATGTTTAATTTTGAAGTCATATTCACTCATAAATTCCAGTCATCTAGTTTGTCTAGCATTTAGTGTTGGTTGTCCAAACAAATGTTTTAGATGACAATGGTCTATTATTAGCTCGAATTTCTTACCCATAAGGTAATGTCTCCACATTTTCAATGCATGTAAATCACTTCTAACTCCAATTCGTGTGTAGAATAATTCCTCTCATGCTTTTTTAATTTTTTGGACTTGTAGCATACCACATGGTCCCTTTGACTGGGAACTCGATCGAGTCCTTCCTTGCATGTATTGATGCATACCAAAAAGTCTTCATTTGGATCTACAATCTTCAAGATTGGTGAGATTGTCAATATTTCAATCAACTGTTGAAAACTCTCTTCACACTTGGAAGTCCATTCAAATTTCACTCCCTTCTTTTGCAAAGAAGTGATTGTACTTGCAATCTTTGAGAACCCTTTTATGAATCTTCAGTAATAATCGGCAAGACCCATGAATGATTTGAACTCTGTCACATTATTTGGTGTTGACCATCTTCTAATGGCCTCTATATTCTGAGGATCATCTTCTATCCCTGCTGCTAAAATTATATGCCTTAAGTAGTGAATCTTCTTTTGGTAAAAGATGCACTTAGCTTAGATTACAATTTATGCTCTCTTGAAACTTGGAAAATCATTCTTAAGTGTTTCTCATGTTCCTCTTCTAATTTAGAATATATGAGGATGTCATCTAAGAATACAATAAAAAACATGTCCAGGTACTCCATGAACACTCCATTCATTAGGCACATAAAAACTCTTGGGGCATTTGATAGCCCAAATTGCACTACTGTGAATTAATAATGCCCATATTTTGTTCTATATTTTGTCTTGTTGATGTCTTCTTCCTTTATCCTTTCTTGATGATAGCCTGATCTCATGTCAATCTTTGAAAATATTCTTGCACCTTTCATCTGGTAAAAAAAATCATCAATTCTTCACAAATGATACTTATTCTTTATGGTAACCTTATTAAGCTTCCTGAAATCAATACACAGCCTTAAGGTTCCATCATTATTCTTCACAAAAAGAATCGGGGATCCCCAAGGAAGAAGGGGCGAAATCAGAAGAGTTGTGGCTATATGAGATCATGCATAAACACACCAAAACAAAATACAAGACTCTTGGGGTTGTAAAAATTTATTCACTTCATTTCTTTGGAGAGAGAGTTAAATACACATAATTTACTAATAATAGAAAATTGAAACTTTTCTTCAACTAACTAAAACACTTTTTTAAAGTTTAAAATTAAATCTTTCCAAAAGATTGTAAATCTCCCTCTTAATTATATTCTATCACTCCCTCTTAATTACAAGTGAAAAATGTTTTAGAGTTTACAACACCTAAATTTTGTTTATGAAACTCAAACAGATATTTTGTCAATGGCTTTGTAAATATGTCATGAATTGGTGTTGTTTTGATGTACAAGATTCCAAGTAGATTTCTCCATTGTTTGCAAGATCTATAATAAAATAATATTATTTTTCTAATGAAAAACATGGTTCTTAGATAGAAATTTTGCTAAGCTATTGTCACAATACATCGGAGTTTGGTCCTTGTCCTTGTAGAATATCACCCAATACTCTACGTAGCCAAATTGTTGTTGTGGTTGTTACATACTCAACTTTAGCTGATGGAATCGTCACAATAGGTTGCTTCTTGGATGCCCATGAAATCACACGTGAACCAAGATGGAACACATATCCTGAAGTGTTCTTCCTGTCATCAATACTACCTGCAAAATTGTTGTCAGTATATCCAATCAAGAAATCATTACTAGTGTTGGAATATATTATGTCATATCTTATTGTTCCAACAATATATTTCATAAATATTTTTCCAACTTTCCCATGTGAATCTTTTGGAGACTACATGAAACTGGAAACCAAACTGACAACATACATAATGTATGGCCTAGTGGCGGTGAGATACATGAGACTACCAACCAATCTCTTTAATAGAGTTGGATCTACATTGGATCCCATGTCCTCTTTGACATCCATGACATACCTTTCCTTAAATGAAAAAACTCAAGGAAATATATCATTAACCCCAAATCAATCATTTCAAATTCTTGTTTCATGGTTGCTTTAAACTTGTCCAATGACATATTTCTTGTGAAGATCATATCATCAACATATAAAAAAAATAAATATTTGACCTTTCTTATTCACCTTTGTATACAATGTGGGCTCTTTATTTCTTACCAATACCAAGCTTTGGGAGATTTCTTAATCCTATAGAGAGATTTCTTCAATATGTAGACTTTGTTTTCATGTCCTTTTATCACATATCCTAGTGATTACTCCACATATACTTCTTCTTCTAAAATACCATTCCAGAAAGTTGACTTGACATCCATTTGATAAACGTTCCACTTGTTTTGAATTTCTATGGCTAAAACAACTAGCTAACCTTGAAACTAGTGCAAATGTCTCACAATGTAATCTATTCCAGGCTACCGTGAAAAATCATTTGCCACCAATCTCCTTTTGTACTTTTCAAGACGAGATTAGCAACAATATGGCATCACCTACAGTTAGCAGGTTGTAAACTGTCTTTTGATCCCATATTGCTTGCAAAAATCATGAAAAACATTTGAATCATATTCACCTCCTCTATCTAATATTAACACTTTAATATGATGATCACTTTGTTTCTCCACCATTGCCTTGAATTCTCTGAACTTGTCAAAAGTTTTTTATTTCTTTGCAATAAAGTAAACCCAAGTCTTTTTGTTGTAACCATCTATGAAGGTTAGGAAGTAGTAACTTCCTCCTAGTGACTCAGTCTACAATGGACCAAATAGATATGTATGAACCATCTCCAAAGGTGAATTTTATCTATAACAAACCCCAAGAAAATTGTCCATGTATTGTTTTTCCAAAATGCAACTCTCACATGAACTAGTAGTCTCTTGAATGGGAGGAAAATCTTCAACCATTTTCTTCTACTGCAATAGTTTTAGACAACCAAAATGTAGATGTCCAAATTTGAAATGCCACAACCAAAAACATTCCAAACATGTTGCCTTTTGGGAAAGGAATACATCCTATCTATCATAGTTCATGGAAAGAAGATGTATTCTTTTCTTTGTCATGTTCACTGTAGAAATCAACATCTTACTGGGAGGTTTATCATATATGAAACAATCATTGCCCTTAAATATTACATCACATGTAACGTTCCCAGCCACTCAGGCTAGACCACTCCACACAAAACTCTCTCTTTTTACTGATCTGATACCATAATCTAACATTCCCCATCCCAACCAAGGGACATTGCAGTGTGGAATACACATAAAAAATATTTTTTTGTTAACTAAAGTAATTATTTTACTGTTAGCCGATCTCCTATAGATTACAACTACAAATTTTAAAAAGATTTAGCTATTGTCTATAACCATAAAATAGATGCATCTAAAGTATGCTAATAATCAACATGAAATGCAACTAAACCACTCATTACAACACCATATAAGTCATTTTCAGTCATGCATAGTTTATGCACAACAATAACACATGTAAATAACTCAGCAACAAGATAAAACACTTATCGTTAAACAAGAATGGTGCAACCAACTTCCTGGGATGGATGTTCCACCCAATTTGTTAGGGACCTAACCCCTCACATAAGTAGAATAATATATTTCCATGTAATAAAGGTCAATATTAATAAGGCCTATCAATAAGGAAGAATAATTCCAATGTAAGAAGACCTAATAGAAGCTTCTCCTTCTAGAAGGATCTTCCTCTAGATTGTTCTTTTGATAGACATATTTAGTATAAATAGGAGTCAAGGGTATGAGAAGTTTTGTATTCAATATTATTGTAATAGACCTCTAGTCTGCTGGAGGTTGCCTCCACAAAGAGGCAAGTGAAAATTTCTCTCGGTAATCAAAGTGTTATTTATGGTGTTATTTTGTTATCATTATGGTATTATCATGTTGTTGTTCTGGTTATATTGTTGTTCATCTACCATTTTTAGCTATTTATTTTTGTTATGCATACTTTTTATATTTTGAATATTACAAGTGGTATCAGAGAACCTTCCTCGGCAGAAAATTGTGGGTTAATTTTTTCTCAGGGTAGAGACGTATTCCGACATATTTAAGCTAT
>JASDQU010253669.1:0-11696 GCA_032191745.1 Picea mariana
ATTTGGCATATTTCTCGGGATGATTGGACACTTTTGGTAGCAGGGCAGAATTACTCAGGGCTTCAGTATTCTAGCAGGACATGGCACTTTCCAGCTTGGAGGTTGAGTATTAGTATGGCTCAGATCTGCTTGATTTAGTCTTCATTGTATATCCATCCTTTGGAGGCTCATTGTGTATTGTCAGGAGCATTTTGTAGCAGCTCATATCTATTGCTTGTACGACCATCTGAGGTTTATGCCAGATCGGCCATCTATTGTATTGATATTACATTGCTCATAATAAAAAGGTCATATCTTTTCTTGTGCTTCTACATCTTGAATATATTGTGATCTCCATGTGTTGATGAATCTTGTATACACTTAAAAACTAAATAAATTAGTAGCAGCTAGTGATTCCAAGAAAGAATTTGGCTTGGGATCATTACAATATAACCAAGTCTTTCTTGAATAATCATCTATGAATATTACGTAGTAAAGAGATCCTCCTAGAGATTTGACTGGCATCAGACTGCAAATAGTTGAGTGTATCATATCTATAATCTCCTTAGATCTATTGTTGCAGCTTGGAAATTGTTAATCTTTCGAAGAGCATATCCTTTGCAAATTTCTTCATGTGTAGATTGCAATTCTAGTATTCCTTCAACCATATTTTTGAGAAAAGGTAATGCTTGATAATTAATATGAGCGTACCTTCTATGCCAAAGTTCATTGGGATTGACTTCGTCATGTACGCAAGCTTCTTCATTTTGTTCTAGTAGTCTATATAGATTTCCTTCACGGTTTCCAATAAACCTAGCATTCTCTATGCTAGAGTCTTTATGCCAAGATAACACTTTTCCATCCACGAAAGCTATTATGTTTCCTTTGTATTCTAGGAAAGATATGGATACAATATTCTTTTCTAAACCAGGTACATATAAAACATTACTTAAGTGAACATTTTTACCTATTTTCAAATTGACGGAGGCTTGTCCAAATCCTTCAATTGGGTAAGTACTTTTGTCTCCAATCTCTACCTTGTACAATGTCTTCTTCTCATTTAGATTTGAGAGTCTAGCTTGGTCTCTCGTCATGTGCTTAGAATATCCACTATCAATTATCCACAAGCCATTTTCAATCGTTCCATTGAGTGTTGAGTGGTGTAGAAGACTAATCTTTTCACTCATGTCTTTGGTTGATTGGTAGTTGGTCATGCCTTGATCCAAAACTTCAACTCTGACGTTTATGTCTTCTAAGAGAGCCAAAAGGTGCGTTGAACTAGGGTGCATTTGAATATATTCTCCTTGAGTGAGATGCTCCATCATAAGGTGTCAGATATGGGATTTAGGGTTTCTGCAACTGATCCTGCTAGTAACCCTAGAGGCAGTGTTTTCAAAGCTTCTCCTACTAGTAACCCTAGTGGTAGTTCCTTAGCGAGCTTGTCTATGATTCCTTCCAGCGGTTAGACTGAATGAAGAAGGTGTGGGCCCATAACCTATTAGAATATGAATGGATGTGCTTGTTTCACCATTGACAATATCACTATTGTCATCCAACCATAGGCGGAAGCCACCCTCTGAGCACCTTGACCTTGACAGAGAGGAGAATCCTAGTAGCAATCCAATAACCAAGCAAGGCTAATGCACCAAGAAAGAAGTAACCAAAGTTGATCAGAGAGTCCAACCTAAAACTGGTGCAACAACTTCCTCAGGACTTGCGCACAAGAGTTCTAGACTGCAGTGCACACAAGTGACTTTCTACGATTCTGAGAAGTGTGTCAAATGAAAGATTGCGACCCTGTATTTATAGTATTCCTGACAGACTTTCCTGGGCTGACTTCTCATTCTAGGTACTAATTAATTCATATTAATTATCTCTCTTCAGCCGACATCTCATCTAGGGTTACTTTCATTTCTTTTCTTTCTTTCAAAACATTCTAATCTTGTCAAAGGTTATAATAGAGGTTCATATCTCCTGAATCTACCATAATATCAACATATGTAGGAGAAACAACAGTGGAGTAGAGGAGCTGAAAGACATATCTAGGAGAAAGTTTGGGATCCAAGAGGATTTCAACCACGTTGGAAAGCTTATGAGCAATAGCTCATGATTTTCATAGTTGTGGAGTATGATGCAAGAGCATCGTTCCACCTCAGCACGTGCTAGTCAATTAACTCATATGATGCACATTCAAGAAAGGGAGAGGCGTGACCCTCTGATTTTTCCTCGAGAATCAAAAGTGTGATCCATGCATTTAATGATGACAAGTTGGAATAGCCAAGTTGTGCATTCACACAATTTGGAGAGAAGGTCGCCCTTAAGTGGTTGATGGTGGAAGGGATCTGCTTCCGATTTGGAGTAGATTTCCATCACTGTAATTTTCCCATTGGATAGGAATTTTGAATGGTGATTTCACACCACTAGTTTAGCTTGCGAGGGAAGCTTGTTGAGCACCTCTTGTATAAATATTTGTATGTTGCCAAGTATGGAAGTTGTTGTTGTAGGTCGTTGGAATTCAATGAAAAAAGAATCATTGTCAGCCAAGTTAGGGAGATTGATGAGAGCCAAGACTCAGTCGCAGTCCAGACTCGAACATTTGTAATTTGATGTTCTACCATTAATAGAAAACAACAGTTTTTATTGTTATCAATTTATGTGTAATGGATGTTGTGTTATGAATGTCATTTACATGCATTTGAGTTGTAGATGAATGTTAGAAATCGTCTGCAGGGATAGAGATACTATTTTCTATCTGTGAGTCTGTCGGGTTAGTCATGGTTCTCTAGGCTAAGTGAAAGGAGTGCATGATAGAGTGAGAAAGATCTGTGAGCTGATGGAAGGAGTGTGTGTCTGAACTTGGTGGAGTTAGAACAAAAACTTCTAGGAGGTCATGCCAGGTCAATTCATAGACTCGGGAGGAAATTTCAAGGTGGTTAAGTACCTTGGAAAGAAAGACTGTGTAGGAGGGAACACAATATAGAGTTACTTAATACTTTGTAAGACTCTACTAGGAGGGCATAGAGATAATGCGAGTGTGCACAAGGACAACACCATTGGAAGTGTTGGAATCCTTCAGATAATCCCATAATTATTGAACATTCTGAGGAAGGAAGGCTTTGCAAGAGTGCATTGACAAAGGAAAGGAGATTCCTTAAACCCTTTCGTGAAGCTAAGGGAGAAGTCGTCAAAGAGAAGAGTTGAGCATAAGGAGTGTGCCAAAGATACTGTAAGTCCATATTATAAGCTAAGGAGGAAAATAAATAATTTTCCAGGAGGGAACGAGGAAGTTCATAGAGGAATGGTGAGCTTTGAAGGTTTTCAAGCCAAGCAAAGTTGTAGAAGATTTTGCCTAGAAATCTGCAAGGAGTGCAGAAGATGTTCGAGAATAGTCTAAGTCTCAAAGGAGAAATTTGTGTTAAGTGTGCAAAAAGGGGTCGAGGACTTGCCGAAGTCCCGAAGACAGTAAAATCGTCCATCGTCGAAAGAGACAAGTGGCAGAAGATCGAGAGGTTCAGAAGGTTTGCCGAGAGAAAACAAGGTTCTTCGCGAAGTCGCGAAAAGTGATTCGAATTCTAGACCATTGGATCTGTAAGGGGACGTGGTAGAGATCTATGTAGTTCAGAGGAAGAACCCTTCAAGAAAATCCAAGCAGAGAATACTCGAAGAGCTAGGAGCTAAAGTAATCTTAGTCATCCATTGGGATAAGACACGTGGAGTTGGGATCGACACTTCATTGATTCGCAAGTCAGGGAGGACAGAGTTGGGAGAAGAAAGAACTCGCGAAGTCCGAACTCACAAAGTGATTAGAGCCATTGATCACAAGAGGAACGTGGACCGTAGATTGGGTCGCAAAGAATTTGTCGATTCGAAAATTGGGAAAAGGGGAGTAAGTAGCTCACAAAAGTTCTAAAGTACAGAATCACAAAGGGAACTGGCCCATGGTCATAGTCCATGGTCACATCAAGGAGGTAATCCTAGCATAGAGAGTTAGCATCAGTTGACATTAAGAATTGAAAAGTGCTAAGGAGAGGGTCCGCAGGTGCCACATAACCTACGCCTAGAAGGAAAAGGGACGGTGTCAAGCTAAATCGGTTCACATGAGGAGCCAAACAAACCCTTTGGTTTGGTGATTTGAATGTTCCTAGACTAGGAGGTCGAGCAACCCTTTGGAGGGAAGGGGGTTTGCGCTAGTTTTTACTTTAATGGATCTAAATTATACATTGGTGATTGAAAATGCATCATAATGTATTCTTTATCAGAAAGTATTCTTTATCAGAGTTAGTTGGAGGATATAATTTTCTTTAATGAGATTATTAAGGACCATATTGTGATTTGAGAGTGGTGAACGTACTAGTTATAGTGGCGTGGAAGTTCATATTATGAATATGTTCGAGTAAATAACTCTAATTATTGATAGAGCATTGTAGTTTGTCAATGCTACAAGTTGTCATACATTTTTCTATTCACTAATAGAATATTGTTTAGTAAAAACACATTTTTTTAATTTTTTTATTTTTATGTGTCTGGAGGAATCAACAACTAGTTGGGCACGTGCTCGCGTTACACGTGGGCGTGTTATCCAACTGCTACCACTATAACCTCCAGGTGTGCCCACAATGCCCCTTAAGCGACACACAAAGTAAGTCGGGGGGAATTGAACTCGAAACCTCATGGAACTTCATTTTCACGGCACTTGCCAATTGAGCTGCCCCCCCGGGGGCAAAAACACATATTTTTTTTTATCATATAAAGATGTGAATTTTTTTATCTGATATCCTTATGAAATGTTATTTTTGTTGCATTAGAACTTGTAGGTATTCTTACCTGTACAAAAAAATTAAAATTAATGTAATTGTTAGAGTACATAACATGTTTGCACTTTAATCCTACTAACATAAGGTATTCATGAGCCATGGGAGATCCAAGTACTCTATGAGGTGTGCTAGAGGGGAGACCCAAATACTCTATGAGAAATGGGAGAGTTGTTTAGATAAAGAGGAAAGTGAACTATATCATTGAGTTAGGGTTATACGTGTTCCTATTTTTTCAATGTTGCATGGGTATTAGTCTCAAGATGTTTCCTAAACTTAGGGTGCCTCACTAGTTATCACATCTTTGATGCATGGGATTATTTCTTATTCATAAATTTACTTTGTAACTATGATTTTATTTTCTCTTTTCAAAATAAAATATTGTTTTTAGTGAAATAACTCGTTATTCCTCACATATGATTCATTTACTTATTGGGATGTTCTACTCATACATAATGAGACCAAACAAATGTATATATTCATTGTAGCATGTAAAATTTTCATTTCATTAGAGTGAATATTTTATCTACGAACAATGGAATTAATTAAGTTGTGAGTAATTCGAAGGGGCTATATGGAAATGGAATTAATTAAGTTGGGAGTAATTCAAAGGGGGCATATGGATCTTTACAGAGCACAATGAGAGTTGATTTTTCATAATGAAAGATAGATCTATTTTCATAGCATGGTGTGTATGTATTTTATATAGATTACATTCACATTGACTAATTCCGTTTGAAAAGTTATATGGAAAAAAAAGAAATATACAACAATATAATTAAGTATGGATTATAAATAAAAAAAATCTTATGTTTCCTCAATATGAGCATTACAAAGTATTGAAATTAACTCGCAAACAAGAAAGGGATAAGGATACGTATGCAAGTATAATTTATAGAAATGTAAATATGTTTATACATTGATGAACGCAATACTATACATATAAGACTACACAATATAGGAGAATTATCAAAGTTGATTTAATCTCCATAGAGTACAATAAATATTTCTAAGAGAAGAAATATGCCCAAGAAAGCTTCTAAGAAAGAAAGTAAAAATATGAGCAAAACATAATAATATACAATAAATATATAATAGTACATCAATCTATGTCTCATCATTTACTTTCTACTTAAAGAAACTTCTCCCCAATTTTTTTTAGATGTTGGAAGTTTTGCTCAAATGCTAGTTGGGATATCCACTTAGCTCCATTTGTAAATGAAATTTTGTGATCAAGTCAATAAGTGGTAGTGGATTTATTCCAACTAATCTCTATGTAAACATCAAGAAGAGTATTTTCAATTAAAGGTGGTTAAATATATAGGATGGTATCTCTAGGATGATAGAAGAAAACTTCATCTTCCAAACACAGTGGCTCATAAAGCTTGAGTTGGCTCACATCCAAAACATCATGTATTTTTCCCAATTTGGCACAAAATGGTATAAGACTCATATTCAATAGGTTTGAGGTTATCTTATTGTTGATATTTAAAGCATTTTTAGTCCAAGTAAGAAAAAAATTTATCACCAATTTGAAAATGTAATGGATGTAATGACAATCATGAATCCATTTGTATTTGGCTTGAGTGTTCAATAAGGTATCATAAAATATCACATTGAAAATGAATGCTACTAGGAAATGTGGGATAGGTCAAAGGAAGGAAAAGTTGCGTCCCCTTTTTCCCTATGCACCTCCTCTCCTCCTATCTTAAATTTCCTACAAGCCTTTGATTTCCCATTGGAAGGAGATGCTACCACCTAGTGTTTCCTCTGCCATAAGTTTTAGCTTAGTAATTTCACTTGGGAAGGAGTATCCATCAAATAAGCGTACATTATTTTCCATATTGAACCTAAAACCATTTCCTTCTATTGTCAAGGAGAAATTGAAGAGTGTGACATCCTCTTTTGTTAAGGTTTTTCTTCTACAATAAAGGAGAAAAACAAAAATACAACCTCTTTTAGAGACACATGCCCAACTTTGGTGGTGGTGTTGATTGATATATAGCATATGCCCCATTTTTTACTATTTTATGATTTTATGTGTGGACAACGCAATGAATATCTTGGATATTGTTATCACTTGGTAATTTCCTTGGTTGTGGGAGGAAAATATAGAGGTAACCTTTAAACAAATATGGGCTCGAATATGGTCTTTCGAACTAGAGGGGGCTCCCTTGTTGCAATCTAGACTTAGTGGCCAAATGTGAAAATAATGATAGGGTTATGAAATTGGTGGCATAGCTAGGAGAAAGTGTTCATTGGGCATGGAGTCAATATGATTAAAAATAATAAATATCAGTGACTGGCTATGAGTGATCCAAGAAGCAAAGGAAAGGTAGACTATATCTTTTCAGTTACTTTGTTCGTTGCAATATGGTGGGAGAAAAGAGAATTAACAATCCATTGTATTTGGAGAATCTATCTAGGAATGAATTCCAGACACAACTTTAGAATAACTCGTGAAATATTTAATTGCCATGAACAAAGCACCAAACAAATGATGACTTATGTTCATATATCTTGCAATTAAATATTGAAGAAATACATTCANATCTATCTAGGAATGAATTCCAGACACAACTTTAGAATAACTCGTGAAATATTTAATTGCCATGAACAAAGCACCAAACAAATGATGACTTATGTTCATGTATTTTGCAATTAAATATTGAAGAAATACATTCAGATGGAAATTGCAGTAAAGAAACACATGCACAAAAGAGAAAAAAAAACTTCAAGAATATTTTGTTTGGTATCAAACATGGTCTTTGCAGAATCCACTGCATGGATTTTATCGACATCATTCCCAAATTATAATGGAAAAAATCTCTTGATGGTTCCATCCTCCTTAACAACCCTTCATTCTCATTTCCAACAGGAATGCCCATCAATGGGGTAGCAATCAATCCATTCACCATCAGACCATAAGTTGTTGATATAACAATGATTATGACCAACTGTCTCATGATTCCAAGATGCACTAGTATCTTCGTGCCTCTAGGAGAGCCTCAAAGTGTATCTCAACAAAAAAGTTTTGCTCGTAAAATTTTCTTGGCATTTGAAACATTGAAAATATCCGAGGAAATATTCAATGATCCTTAGGTTCTTTTGTTGCTTGATAGACATTATTTACACTTGGGATATATATCCCACATCGACATTGAGAATTGATTTCGTGTGTATTTATATACATGGGGATTTATTTATATGATCGATGTGTTGAGAACTCAATAGACATGTGGACTCCTCCTTGGTGATTGGCACTTGGTTGCTGACATGTTGTTGGGATGTTGTTGCAACTTGGAATTGGTATGTCTCGGTGATCCGGATTATTTTCGGCATGAAATGAGAGCGGAGATATAATAAATAAATATATAGAGATGTATCATATATCCAAAAATATAACAAAAATATAGCATATATATGAACACAAAGATACAGTAATACGCAATTTATATTAATGTGCAGAATGTACAAAACTGTAAAAATACATAGTGAAAGACTCGCTAGAATGGTGGCAATTTATCTCTAAGAAGAGATGTTCCTACTACTCGCATTTGAAAGAAGATGATTGTTACAATGAGGCTCCAAAAACATTTTTAACATAATTAAAATCCAAAACCCTAACCCAGGAAGATGAAAAGCCAAAAGGTTTGCGGGCTCGAATGGGGGTAGTTGATACGTCAACTTCTTGGGGATGTAACTTTTGCATACAATATTCATTTGGGGCGCTCGATACACCATTGGAAAGGTATAACCTAGAAGAACGAATTTGTATTGGATGAGGCTAATCTTTCTATTAGATTTCCAAGGCCCCAAATTCCCAAAAAACATCGTTTAGGGACTCAAAACGGCCCCAGAAGTTTGGGACCCGAAAATTTGCCAAGGTGGAAAATTGTTTTTTGAGCTAGTGGATTAGGTGGGTGGCCATTGAGATCCTCCTGGATCACTCTTCTCTCAGTTATATTATAAGAGATATGGGCTCGATGGCATTTGAATAAATCCCAAAATGTTTTTATAAATATAAATGAACCTTTTAAAATTAATATAAAATATCAATATTTTATATTAATCTTATTTCAAATAAAAATAAACTTGGGCTTGATTTAATATAAMAAGAGAAATTTTAAYGCTTTTAACTTCACTTTTTAAAGGCCAAGGAATTTCAAATGGAGACATATTGAGAGATCCAACAACTGACAAGTTTTGACAAAATTGGCAAGAGGCCTGGAGGTTGGGGAAATGAAGGTTTTAAGGAAAGATTACAAACATTTTTTAAGACTAGAAATTCTGACAAAAGATTGACAAACAAGGGGTTGCTACTATCACAAAAGCACCAAGAGGCCAAGGGATTTGCTAAGCATTGGATGAGGAAATGCAAAATTTTGAAGGTGCAAATTTACATGTGATAACATTGACTCCAATGGAGAATTTTTCCTCCTTGCGAGGCAACAAAGAACCTCTAGACAAAGTTCCTAATCAATTGGGATGATCCCAAATCATGCTACATCTTTCAGGCTGCAACTTGTGACTTTCTTTTCAAATAAGACCAAACTGTAATCCAAACTGAAGCAACTACACATTGTTGAATGTAAATTGAAAATTGAAACTGAAAACAAGTTGCACACTATTGAAAAGATGCTCAAACATAAGCTTAGTTACAAACCTACCTACTCTAACTATTGAATAAACTGCCAAATCAAGTGAAATTAAAAACCTAATGCAACCATGCAAGATCTTATTGACTGGTTGAAATCCTTGAATGTCTTTGATCCAGAGTAAAAGGGAAGACCTACTCAATGGCATGAGATAAAAACTTGAAAACAAGTTCATTATTAACACTACCTGAAAATTTATAACTTTTTGATGACTCCAAACAACCTGCAAAAGGATCTTCATATGGATGAAAACTAATATCAAGGCTTTGTACAAAGTTGTGACTATGATATGTGACCTCTCCAACTACATTCTCCCTTTCATGCAATTCAATCAATGAAATATCATAATCATACTGAAATTCTTTGTGAAACTGTTGTACTGGAACATCATCTTGCAAGAACAACAGGGTTGACTATGACACTAGCTCATCATCATTTTCAATCTTAGACTTATAACTGATAAAAGGTTTCACATTTTGACTATTGAAACCATCCATATAACAAGCAACATGGTCATCAAACACATGAGAAGATTGTTGCAATTTGTTATCAATTTGTTCCAGCGAATTACTTTGATTTTGCATCATCTCACCTTCCTCTCCTTCATTAATGATTTTAAAATTCTCCTTAAAGAACTTAAATGAAGCAAAGCATAATGGAAAAGAATCATCTTGAGTTTACTCACAATTTTCTTCATATCCAATGTCATAACTATGATATGCAAATTGATTGGTTTCATTCGACTATTGAAAATCAACATTTTCTGATAAAAAACATAATGTTGGATGCTTTATAGAATCAACATCATACTCATCATACTTGGGAAAATCATGAACTCTTGCAATGTCATCAAACAAAAAAATTGGGATAGTAGCTTGCTCTTCAACAACATCATTGCTGAAAATTTTGAAAAAGTTCATGGCATAATCAACTCTTGGCTCATGATGCAATGGATAAAAATTCAAATCAGCAACAAAACATTTTGGGACAACAACTTTCTCTTCATCAAGTTGATGTTTATCTTTCTTTTGTTCTCCTACATGCAACTCTTCATTTTCCATATATTTTTGCAGCTTCCCACAAGATCAGAGGTTGTCTTCTACTTCTTGGGCATCATAAAACATTTGTTGTAAGGTCGCAGACCTCCTCTCCATGAGGAGAAAATACATATATGGATGAAAGGTTGTTGCATAACTCAACCTAGCAACATCTTCTGGGGGTTGGATTTCTTTAGCCATGTTGTAATAAAAACTAGAAAACCTCATGTTGAACATAGAGATTGTTTCATTTCTCTATCTCTTCATGGGATTAAAATTTTCAAGATGTTGATTGTAGAACTTTCTTTCACCCAAAAACATCAGAAAGAGATCCTTCAATTCCTCCTATGAGATGACTAATTCAGGCTTCAAATCCCTAAACCATTCTTTGGCATCTCCTTGTAGTGATTGAGAAAAGGCTCTCATACACACATCATCTTGCTCAAATTCAAAAAGATATGTGAAATGCTCAAAAGATTGGATGTGATTTTGAGCTGAAAACTTCTCAAGTTCCCCATCAAACATAGGCAAGTATTTGTAGTGCTTCGAAGAAAGATTATGTAGGATACATGGAAATTTAAGAGGCCTATATATGTCTGAGATCTTAGAGGGTATATGATTAGGTACAAGAAAGAATATATTAGATTTGGTTTCATTAGGCTCACAAGACTGATCCTAGACATCATATAGCTCAGAGGACGGATCCTAGTGAATATCAGTTATACAAAAAGAAGGTATATCTATAGTCTGTAGTGAAGGATATACAAGGGTAGATATCTAGTCTTCATTTGAATGGAGTAAATAAAGAAATATTCTTTTGAAATACTTATGAAAGGATAAGAAGTTATTGATAAAACATTATATCCTTCCATGTCTCTGTCAAATGATCTCGTTCTCCAATGGATTCCTTGAATTTCATTGAAGATTGATTGGAGTCTTCAGGTGGAAATGTACAACGTTCTTGTGTCTGATCACTATTCACCATCAATAATCAACTCTAAATCATTGTTGTTCTTCTTCCAAGGAAAATGGATCCTTTCCCTCCTAGACAATGGTGCCAAAATGTTATCACTCTGTAATTTCCTTGAGTATGGGAGGAAAACAAAGAGTAAACCTTCAAACCACTTTGGGTTGGAATCTAGCATTTCCATCGAAAGGGGGTGGCCTCAGTGTAATCTAGACTTGCCAGATGTGAAAATACAAAGATTTAA
>JASDQU010253671.1:12918-26619 GCA_032191745.1 Picea mariana
AGATAATTAGCTCATACTTTTTGTCATTAGCAGTGCACACATAGTAATCTATCAAGAAATTATTTATTTTCTTAAAACCTCTTGCTCCTTCCCATAGCTAGTTTTCATTGAAGTTGATATTCTTGCATTTCATTTTCCTCTTGCATGGTTTAAAGAGTCGAGTCAAAATGCCATCAGTTTCACGACCACTCCTTTGAGTAACAACAGCCTAAAATCAAGCGCTAATTAAAATTTATCTAGTAACTTTATATGTCTCTTCAAACCCATCGTAGATTAGGTGCAGAGCTTTGGAATAGGATTGTGAGAATAACTTTTCAAATTTTCTAAACAAACATAAAACCTTGAGTTAGGGAGTAAAATCCAAATGTTATATCACTAACTTTGGGAATCCCTTCTAACACAAGGGTCAATCACGAGGTTGCATTGGGGACAGCAGAGTAATCACCCCTGCTTTGTTGGTCTTGGTGTCGACTCTCGACTATCCCCCCTCTTCTTTGGTATAGTAGGTGGTACCATAGAGGCCATAATATTTTAGACTTCCTACAGAAGGTGACAGCACAGGGAAGGTGGTGTTGTACCTGGGATCGACGTTGGATAGACTCACTCAAACTCCTTGGAGGGTTGCCCATTGCTCAGTGAGGTAACTTGCACCATGGTGTCAATTTGTTAAGAAGGTTGTCAATGTAACTTTCCCACCTGCCGAAACTTAGCCCCTTTCACGCATCGATCTTGCGATGTTGGATTCCATCACCAACTATTGCTTCTTTGAGACAAGGTTTGTTTTCATGCTTGACTCCTAGATTAATTAGTGTGTGTTGTTTTTTCTCCTTAGTTGGCATTAGGATTGATTTTGTTTCTAATGGCATCAGTTATGGGGTAATTCCTCATTTGATCAATACAAAATATGGATACCATTAAAATAAAAGGGAATTAAGAGGTAACAAATAGCTCATACCTAACTTATGTCTTATAATTCTCTGACATTGGTCTTTACACTTAGTGCAACAAACACCAAATGGAATGTTTTACACAAGTTTGTGACCGACAAAGCTCCATATAATACAAATGAGCAATGTAATTGGATAATTCAAAATATTATCATAAAACCACATCTCACATATTTGTACATACACCATAGATTCACAATCTTTCATGAAGAGGTCCGGGAGAAATGCCTCCATGCAAAATTGTCCACATCAGAATTTTCCATGTCCTTGATGGAAATATATAAAATTCCCTTGAAGATATTTTAGTCTGTGTCCTGCTTAAAGAGGATGATCTCATTCTGCAAGTGGTCGAAGACTACTTTTATCCCCCCTCTATCTAGTAGATTCTACTTCTTATACTATCCTTCCCCTACAATAAGGAGTGTTGTGTTCCTTTTCTCGAAAATAAGTGAGGTTCCTCTTCTTTGTCTTTGGCATCCTACATGGTTACTTCTCAAAGTAATTCTTCTCTATGGTTTTGCCTCTATGTGATGGGGCCATTCAATTTAACATTATTTACATGATAGGTTAAGTCACTTCTCATGATCCATTTCCCCATCTCCACCATTCGGTATGCCTCCAAGGTGTTGATCTAGAGTTATCGCAAGGCCTTGATATATTGTGAGGTCCTCACATTCAACTCACTAAAACTCACTCTTAGCTTGAAACTCACCTCTCTTCCAAGAAAGAGGGAAGCCCCTGCTAACTTTGGTCACTGACATCCTTTTAAACCTAGCTAAGTCAATCAAATAGAGAAAAGGAAGAATATATACCTTTTTACGATGTTTGTTCTTGCCCAATCCAAGTTGAGCCTTGATCTCCAAGCTCTTCAACAAGTCCTGCAATCCAATAACAGCAAAGAAAAAACAACTTCCTATTCTACCATGATTAATTCAAAACTAGATCTATCTATGAAAGAAAAGTTCATGTAGGCATACACAACCTTGAAAGAAACAGGCCAATCACATGTATTAATGAGAAATCAATAGCAATACTTACAGACCTTTGATGAAGTTGCAGCAGCCTCTTCCAGCTCTCCTTGTCGAGCCCCTTGCTCAAATAATCCACAATCAAAATGACTATGCTTCACTAATTATCTCCCTTATGATATCATAAGTTTGATTCCTTCAATGGCTCCAATACCACTTCTCATGAGATCATAAGTTTTGTATCTCTAAAACTCCATCTCCATTTCACCATGAGAAGGCCTCCTTATATAATCTTGGAGAGACCCAACCACCTTAGAGATTCTTGGGATAGGTTGAGGATCCTTCTCCATCAGTTGTGGATCTTCCCTAAGATCCATCCTTGACCTCAAATTCGAATCCAACCAACCCCAGAGATGAGGGGGATTTTTCCTTGATTTTCCTCTACAGCCGAAGATTTCCTCAAACAGCCTAGCGCTCCCTTAGAATGGGGCATAGAGTGTTTCAACGCTCCCCCAAAGGAGGGCAAGGAGCACTGGCACTCCCTAAAAGTGGGTAGGGGAACACTACCCAAAATTTCTTTAAAAAATCCCAGCCCTCCCCTAGAATGGTGCACAGAGTGTTGGAATGATCCCCCAAAGAAGGTCAAGGAGAGGTTGCCTTCAAAATTCATTTTTAAGTGGGTTTTTTCATGGAAAAATATTTGTACTCTTCATCAAATGATTTCTCCTTATTAAACCAGTCTTTAAAGTGTTTTTATGATGTCGTTCGAGAAACGACATAGAAAAGATGACTGTATTATGTCTACAACACTTGTGGCCAAAATGCGACATTTGTAACGACGACAATAGGTCATCATTGAAGTGAGTAATTTTGATGTGTAATAGATTTCCCCCCAAAGTGTGAAGTTAGAAGATGGAAACTAATGACTAAAGTACTTTGTAGACTTTTTGAGCAAGGGTATGTAGTCGGAGAACCTTGTAGAAGTTGCACACAACCATCAAACAAATATTATGATATGTTTCAAACCCAAGGCAGGCATACGTATGCTTGGGTGATAAAGACTTGCAAGGTATGGCCGCCATAAAATACACTGCGGATCCATACTTGTATTAACAAAAAGGTATAGCCACCCAAGATACAACGTGGATATATACTTCCATGACATGAACTAATCGTAGCCACAAAAAATACACAGTAGATCTACAAGATGACAAGACATAGCCACAGACCAATACAAAGTAGATCTATGTGATGGTATATGTGTCAATATTCAAGAGAAACTCTGTCGCAACCTGGGAAAAGTATATATCAGAGTGATCACCTAACCCAGGGTCTTCTTACCAATCCCTATGTGGTACGAGTCTAACCCTGTGAATAGATGTTCTGATGTCGAACATGGCACAAACCACTTGATTACCAGTCAATAAGGTAAAACGTTAACAAGTGCAAGGGAAATCACCATTGATGTCAATGATTCCCAAGGTACCCTAGTACATTCCAGCGAATGTGAATAGATGAGATGAAGTCAAACATTCGTGGAATCGTCTGATTAGAGTTCAATGATGTAAACCCATTGTCGAAAGCGAGGAGGCCTTCCATTGAGGCATGCAGGTTCCAAGGTACTAACTGTTTTCTAAGTCCAATTCCCGGATAATGTGATGAAGTCAATGGGAACAAACTCGTCGAAGGAGGGCCTTGATGTATCCCCCATCAAAGACATGAAACTGACACAGAGATGTAAATTGGTGGATCAAATGAACATGGGCTGACATGGGTGTTGAAACAGAAGATTTGTGATGGTTGACTCTCGAGGCAAATACTTCCCTTGAACACTGAGGCACAACAGCAGAAACATGACATGGACCAAAACATGATGATGCAGTGGACACTATGACTTTCATCAGGTGACCCAAAGGAGTAATGAAACTCAAAGGATTGGTTTAGTGCAGAGGTTCAGTGGATTAAAATGTATGCAAAGACAAAGTGTCATGTTCAAGGGTGACTGTAAGAGTGACTGGTGATGTTTTCAAAAACTTCTTGGCTTGCTTCCTTCAATTTTTTCCCCCATCCATATAGACAAGTACCTCTTTTTAATTTAATGAGATCGAGGAGGGTAACACATGCTCGATATAACTCACCTTTGGTAATTCCCTCTTCCTTTATTTAACGAATTGGAAGAAGTAAGGGTTCGGTCACGTATGGGCCCTTCAATGTATGATTTTTTTAACGAGTCCAAAGAAGGTAAACTTGGTGATTTTTCATGTTTAGAGAGTCTGAAAAGAACTTAAAGATGACTCTAGGGTTTTCCTTTTTTGTAATGTTAGTCTCGCGAGGCCGAAAAAGAGACAAATTATCACTCAAAAGATGCCCTTTCAAACCTCTTAACGAGTGGGAAAGGAAGCAAGATCACTCGGAAATCTTTTCATGTTTGGAGAGTCTGAAAAGAGCTTAAAGACAACTCCATTAGGTTCCTTTTTCATGTATCCATGCGATTCCAAAAAAGAGATAAAAGTTTACTCGGTTGAATTCTCATGTTTTTTACGAGCGTGAGAAGTAACTAAGACTAAGCTCGGTATTGGTTTCATTTTGAAACAAGCTTGAAACAAAATTAAACTATGCTTGTAAATTCCCAACGTAATTTCCAAAGGTTGGGATACCCATGGATGGTTGGTACTCTGCCCCTAGCTTGAAAATATAGTGGCATAACTCCAGAAATATAATCAAAGGCTGGAGACAACCCATACACAATCTAAAAACCAAGCATTCATTTCAAACTCTACACAACCCATAAACCAAGCATTCATGTAAACCTCTACACAACCCAAAAACCAAGCATACATCCAACATTCTCCCAACCTCTTGGATAGGAATACATGCAACCTCAAAAATCTAACGTTTAGGGAAACTAGAATCCAATCATGAACATGTTCAACATTCCACCCTCTAGCATCCATGGTATATTACCATGTACTTGTCCAAGTATGGGATTAGGTGAAGGTGTGAATATACCACCATTCGGTATGCCTCCAAGTTGTTGAGATAGAGTTCTCGCAAGGCCTTGATATATTGAGAGCTCCTCACATTCAACTCACTAAACCTCCCTCTTATATTGAAACTCACCTCTCTTCCAAGAAAGAGGGAAGCCCTCCTATTATATCAATAGTTTTTTCCCTTTATCTGACCCTCTCCCAACCTCTTCAACATATCCCCCTTTTGATGGAACATATATCTTTCCTTCTTTCTCTCAAGTGGTTTCTCTGCTCACTATCCATGGCCCAATTGAACCTTGGGTCTCCCCATCATCCATCCCATTATCCCTTAAATCCATGAGTCTTAGTACATCTATATTGATTGTTACTCAAACTTTACCTTGAACCTCTATCCTTGATATATTCTAAACAAGCAAAGTAAATGTGTAGCAACAACAATTGGCCCCTTACAATCAAAACTTTCCAAACAATAGCTAAGGAATGTTAATGCCCTACTCCAAAACATTCATCTCCATATGTAAACCAAGTATTCATGTCAACCTATACACAATCTAAAAACCAAGAATTCATGTCAAACTCTACACAACCCATAAACCAAGCATTCATGTAAACCTCTACACAACCCAAAAAACAAGCAATAATCCAACATTCTCCCAGCCTCTTGGAGAAGAATACATGCAGCCTCAAAACTATAATGTTTAGGGAAACTAGAATCCAATCATGAACATGTTCAACATTCTACCCTCTTGCATCCATGGTATATGACCATGTACTCATCCAAGTATGGGATAAGGCGAAGGTGGGAATATACCACCTTTCGGTATGCCTCCAAGGTGTTGAGCTAGAGTTCTCGCAAGGCCTTGATATATTGTGAGGTCCTCACAGTCAACTCACTAAACCTCCCTCTTAGCTTGAAACTCACCTCTATTCCAAGCAAGAGGGAAGCCCCTCCTCTTAGATCAATAGTTGTTTCCCTTGAACTGACCCTTTCCCAACTCTTCAACATATCCCCCTTTTGATGGAACATATATCTTTCCTTATTTATCTCAAGTGGTTTCTCCACTCACTATCCATGGCCCAATTGAACCTTGGGTCTCCCCATCGACCATCCCATTATCCCTTAGATCCATGAGTCTTGGTACATCTATATTGATGGTTCCTCAAACTTTACCTTGAACTTCTATCCTTGATATATTCTAAACAAGCAAAGTAAATGTGTAGCAACAACAATTGGCCCCTTACAATCAAAACTTTCCAAACCTTAGCCAAGGAATGTTAATGTCCTACTCCAAAACATTCATTTCCATATGTAAACCAAGTATTCATGTAAACCTATACACAATCTAAAAACAAAGCATTCATATCAAACTCTACACAACCCATAAACCAAGCATTCATGTAAACCTCTACACAACCCAAAAACCAAGCATTAATCCAACATTCTCCCAACCTCTTGGACAGGAATACATGCAGCATCAAAACTCTAACGTTTAGGGAAACTAGAATCTAATCATGAACATGCTCAACATTTGACCCTCATGCATCCACGGTTTATGACCACGTACTCATCCAAGTATGGGAGGCAAAGGTGGGAATATACCACCCTTTGACAATAACAACCTTCCCCCTTATGTTGCATACTCAAACCAAAACTTGAGCTCAAATGGAGGAAGTAGGGATAAATACCTTCATGCATCATATACACCTTCTTACACAAAAACGTTTAGACAATCCTTTCCCCTCAAATTGTAGTGACGTGGATTCCCCCAAAACTACTTGAATTACCTAAATTCAATGGTGCTTCAGCAAAGGAATACCTTGAGTGTCACTTAGAATCTTTCACTACTACATGTGTCAAGCTTCTTTATTATAACAACAATATCACTATAAAAAAATTTCATCAATACTTCATAAGTAATGCCATTCAATGGTTCCATCATCTCCCTACAGAGTCAATTTATAACCCTTACATGCTAGTCAATTAGTTCATCCAATAATTTAACATCCCTCAACCAAATGAATCATGTATCCTTAACCTTGTTAACCTCAAACAAGAAGACGAGGAATCTAAATAAACTTTCATTCATTGATGGTGTAAGTTTTGCACGACTTTATGGAAAATTTACTAGAAGACACCTTTTATCACCTCTTTATCAATGCCTCGAACCGATACAACATGATCACAAATTATATAAGAGATCCCCCTTTAACTAAAGATTCCATCAACAACCTCCATCAAATAGAAAATGCCTAACTTAAGTCTGTTGTGGGAGATAACATTGTTAAAACACCAAATCCATGAGTCTCCAATAGAAATGCAATGCGAGACATGGTCACAGAAATGACCCTGCCCAAAAATGAAATTAGAACTATATTTTAAATTAGATAAAAGGAGAAACATCATGTGTCAACCTCAAAAATGGGCATTTGGTTTAAATAACACAAGCGCAGCTCTCATAATACAAATGATTTTTGAAAACTTAAATAGTTGATGCAAACAAAGGCCAAACTAATAGAGCTCCTAAGCTTAAGATTGTTGTCACATGAGAAAATGCCAAACTCAACAGCTACAAGAATATGATGCCCGATCATGATATTCTAAAGTCTTCTATGAAGAACAAGAAGAAGAAGGATTCTCTTGAATACAACTCCAATTCTTCCAAAGAAGAAGAGGTCGCCCCTAAATCTCCTACAAAGAAGGATAATTCACATGCTAACCCTTCTTCTAGTTAGTCTACACTCAAAGTTATATAAAGGATCCATATCGCTAGAGGTGCCCAGGCACTAGTGTTTGACTCTAACCTCAAAAGGCACCACCCTTCACCTAATTCTTTACCTAACCTTACTGACTTGGATATTTTCCTCTTGATTGATTAGGTAGGTCTTTCTTTAGATCAACCTACTCAAAAACTAGCCTTTATCCTTATTGATACTCGGGGTCCCTTACCTTCTCACTAGATTAGAGCCATCTCTTAAACCAAATGGGAATCTCCTCATGAATATTCTATTATCGTTCCTCCCCCCTCTCCCCAAGCTAGTTGATTTCTTGTGTCCTATTATTCTTCCTTCATTCAAAGTTCATTATCTCATGTCTTTGAAATGTCAGCCTACATGAATGTTCTCTAAGCATGTATTGACTAGACGACCCATATAATTGAGTCCCTTTTATGATTTCTCCCCTAGGCTTACAAAATATTTGTCCCCTTCTCTCTCCTTAGATATTTCCCACATTCCTTTGAGAGATGAATGGAAAGCCAATATGGTAAACCCATTCTTCATTTAGATCCATCACAATGATTTCACCATCAAATGAGTAATTTTTTATCCTTGATTTTCCCTTAACATCATAAGAACTCCTAACTATCGTGTCCTTAGTGTTAATTTATTTTCACCCACCTGTTGGACCCTTTAAGGTTTCAACAAATCTAATACTAGACCCCTCAATGCTATTGTGATCCCTATTTTTTTGGTCTTGAGATTGTAGACACCCATGTTTTAGTACTTCTAGTAGACCTAGAGTACAACATCCTCCTAGGTCATCCTTAGTTAGATGCAATGAATATATTTATCCTTTGCGCCTTCAAAAGTGAGCTCTTATTTTTCCATGAAGGTGAGAATTTGTAGAATTTAGGGATATCACATTAATATGTCGTTAATATGTCCAAAATCAAGAAGGATATCACATTACATTAGGTGGTTGACCACTATTCTGTAGTGTGAAATCTAACCATAGTGCATATTGTTTGCATGGATAAGTGAGTCAAATTAAGGTGCACCCACCTAGAGATTCATACCCTTCACTAAGTTGGGAATCCACTGCATGATTGAGTGCCCCTACTAATATCGGTAATTTTACCCACTAATTGTGCATCCAAAACTAAAGATATAAAAAATTTATTCAGAACTTTGAATATAGAAAAAAAAGTTAAAAAATCGGAACTAGGATGAGGATGGACTAGTCACTAACAACACGTGCACATGCAAGTCAAGCTACAACCAAACAGGTACCTGTCAGATATTTCTTCGTCGAGTGAGGAAAAATTAGGACAAATAGAGGGAAATGTGACTACATCTAGTATATATGATAAGCAATCAAGGACCAAAGGTGAAAAAGTCAAAAGAAAATTTTGTAGACACATGGAATGTTTTCTTGTCGAAGGAGGATCGTGCTCTTATGATGATGAGAGCATAGGAGACATAGAGGTGCCACTTAGGTATAAGAATCTAGTGAAACAATGGGTACCTAAGGAACTGCCTCTTATAGATGCTAACTTCATTGTCAACAATAGGACATATTGCATTTCACCATCCTCCCTGCATGGCCTGGGGCTATTTTCCATGGATGGAATAACTGTAAAATACAATACAGTAATTGAATTGATGGACTATGCCGGACTGTGTTACAATTATAATGATTGGATGCGGCTGGTCTAGTACATGCGAAGTATACAAAGATATGCACTTGCCACAAATTATATACAGCTAATAAAAAAGGTTAAAAATAAGGGAGTGACTATCTATATTGATGGAATGCCTAAAGCTTCTGGCAATATGTTAAGAACCAAAGATTGAATACAAAAGCACCACAACATATATACAAGAAAAATATGAAAAATCCTCTTTATTACTATCAAACCCTTGAGGTAGGGAAACATCGCACAATGGATCATATTATGAAAGGGATTCTCTCATGTTCACTTGCCTCTTCGAGGGGGCATCCTCCTATTGAGCAACAACTCACAATACAATAATTCTCTTCATTTCCCATTAAATTGCTTGAACCTCTTTATATAGTGCTACCATCACCTAAGAACATTCTAGAGGAGGAATCTTCTAGAAGTAGAACCTTCTAAGAATTCCTCTTACGCTTATTATATCTAACTACCCATTTATTATATCTAACTGCCATAGTGGGCCTTATTTAATAATATAGTGGATCTAGTCCACCTTACATTGAATAGCCTCCACTATTATCACTATGGGACCTCTGGGCCCCCACTACTACCTCTCTAGCTACCTAACACAATATCATGGGGTTTATAAACAGCACATGACCCGGGACAACAAACAAGCAACCGAATTCCATATATGAGGGACGGGAAGATAATCGGGTAGTCTTGTGTGCAATAAAAAACATAGCTCTCAGGGAACAGGTATTAGTGGATTACCATTTTAATCGAATAGAAACATCAACTAATAGTGCGCGGGTAGTTATGAAACACCTCTTTAAGCAACCTCTACTTATTGCATTGTATTTTTTTTTATCTTTAGAATTGTTTTAAATATTTCACAGTCCCAATTTTATAATAATGTGGGAGGTTGATCGTTGAGGTTGATTTTATTTGGGTAGAAATTAGTTTTTTTTTCATCATTAACAATTTTTTAAATATTTGGGGGTTCTAATTATATTATAATGTGGTAAGATGATCATGGAAAAGGGTCAGCCGCAGAATATGAAGATGATTATCAAATTTGACTTTCATTTTACGTGAATTTTTTTATTTGCTTATATAATTTTATTGAAATAACATTGTTTTTGTTGAAATTATATGTAGTCGGTAGGCCATGTTGATCATGATTCTGTCGATGAGGAGGGGTTGTATTCATCCCCTAATCTGATGGTTTTAATAAATAAAAAAGATCATTAAAGCGAACAAGGAACTTGCTAGCTTATTAGATCGTCCAGATCAAACTCCCAACATCATAGAAAAGATCAATCTCCTTATGTCACAACTTAACACATATAAGGTAATAACCATAATTTAAAGTTTTTTTTTTCTAATGTACTCATATGTTCAATTATGAAACTTTGTTCTTTAACTTTTACATTATCTCACGAAAAAACATTTTCTTTTTTATAAAGATATTTTTGGAGTCTGTTCAGCCCGGTGTTGGTAGTAGCGGTTGTAGAGTCCTGATGCGGACGGTCATAAAGTTGCTAGAGTACTATTTACTTCTCCATATTTCACACATAATTTAGATAGGATCCATGACACGCACCGCCAGACATCCACACATTGGTTAGAATCTAGAGATGGTGACATAGGTGGGGTTGATGATGTGATTGGCATGGTTGCATTTCCTGGAGCTAGATGTGTGATAAGCATGGGGACCCTTCCGTGCACATTTATGGTCGACGATAATGGACTTCCATTAAAACAAATAAGACTACCAGGTAGTCTTTCATATTTTAATCGTTTCATGTTGGTCATCTCATACACAAATCATCTAGATTATTAATTTTAAATTAATGATAATATATTTTTGTGTGTCGGAAACAACCATTTTATAGGCACCTAGAGAGCAAGGCCTTGTTGATTTTTGGGTCAACGTTACACATGAGGTGGAATTTCCAGAATTCCAACCTCAAAAAAGAACTTATGGATTATCTTGAAGGCCACTTTAGAGTAGACACGTTCAATAAAAAAGAGGTCACCTTTGCAGCGGGAAAATATTTAAAATATACACGGGATGTTTATAGACGAAGCTTGGCAGGAAATACTAGGTATGAGCATTCTCCCTCAATTCCAGAGAGGGAGTGAAGGTGATCATTGATGATGAAAAAGAAAATATATTGAAAAAATTAGGAGAAAAAACAACTGGTACCGCAAGGTAAATTACAATATTTTGATTTCAATACCAGCTTTAAACTTTTTTAGTTCTAAATAAAAGTGTGGTTATATATAACATACTTGAAAATTTTGATGATAGGTTGCCTGACACTTCGAAGGAAAACAAAGCAAGGATTTCCAAACATGGCCAACAAAAGCTAGGCTAGGGCGGGTACTCAAGTTTACAGTCACGAATCGTAAGTGCCCAAACATATTAAGAATATTATTTGTACCGTCTTACAACTTTCAGGTAATTGTAGCCAAAAACATTAAAAAAACATACCCTTATGCAATGCAGGGCGACGACTTCGGAACTGAAAATACGGAGGAAGACCTCCAACTTGGTTACAAGTACGGTTATAAAGTCATGGTTGATCGTAGGAAAAGCATGGGGCAGACCCCAAGATCCAGTTTGTGGGATAAGGTAAATAAAAATTAGTCCACATTAACCTTTGATTACTTATAAAATATGTAAATGTTTGATATCGTCCATAATTTAATGTCTTACTTTGTTTTATTCAAAGGAGAAACACTATCAACGAAACCATTGGTACTGGAAAATAGAGCGTTGATATTGCAATGCGTCCAGAAAATTATGGTTCTCCCCAACAACCCCATCCTAGTGGAGTGCAACCCCAAGTTGTTCCTGTGACGGAGGCCCACGACGATAAAATGGTTGTATATTAGTCATATACTTAATAATTTTGTACTTACAAATTTTGATGTTTCAATGGCAGATAATGTCATAGTTGAGCCTCCTCGACCTGAAGATCAAGTGAACAAGGAAGACATTCCAATGGTGCCGACTAGAGGGCCAAGTAAATAATTACATTGCAGAGTTTTTTTTTAATATTAATGAACTACTTCAATGATATTTAAAAACTGGCCATATAAATTTAATATTTTTTGTTTTTGTAGGTGATGGCCCCTCACAGCAGCCTCCACATCGTGGGCACGAGACAAAATGTGCTCGGCGTGAAAGGACTGAAACAACATCAATTGTTGAAGAGCACCCAGTAAACGAAGACATGGAGATGGATGAATTACTTAAGAACTGGAAAACACAAAAGAAGACTAAAAGAAATTGATGATGTGTAATAATTTTATAAGATAGTTAGATGTACATTATATAGTTGAACATGTAATGATGCATATAATGCATTGACATTATGGGTACTTTTTCATCTGATAATATACACAAGGCTATTTCTATGGCTTGTATATATCTTTGAATGTAATTTTATTATACACTTAATGATAATTTAAGCTTCTCTTAGTCTTGGTATATATTGATTCAATACTCCTTGGTTCTGTTGGTTCTATTGGCCTTGACATACAATTTTTGCATCAATTTGTGGCTCCATGGATATCATCCTAGTGATTTGAAGGCATTGGTAAATGTGAAAGTTAAGAGATTGAATTTTTCAAGTTTGGATTTAAATTTTACATGTTTGTTTTCTTGTGGGTTTCAAGAGTTCCAAACTTGTATATCTTTTTCTTTTAAGAATGGTAATCTCTTTGTATTTTAATATATAGCGTGAGAATCCGAGCAAGACCTCGTGGCTTGTGCTTGGGCTATAGAGTCTAGGAAACAAATAGAACTTGAAAATTGATAAAGAAGATGTGACAAAACCACCAAACAACAAGTGTTATTAGTCAAGGACAGATCTGATATATATGTAACAACCATATGAAATTCTCAACAAAGACACAACAACACATCCATAAAATTCTTTCACCCACATAAGACATCAAAGATGAGATTAGAGTAAGAGAGATAACCTTCTATTGAATGATCAACCCTTAAGCTATCTCCTTTAGAAGGGGCACAAGCTATCTCAATTATTATTATTATTTTAAATAAATATATGTTTGTTGGGTCATATCAGGAGTACAAATTATCTTTGATATCTCATCCAATGTTGAAATTCTTACAGTAACTTCCTTGCATTATGAAGAGCATGAATACTAATATTGTTAAGTGAAAAATTCTGAATAAAATTCATTCTTAACCACCTTATCAAAAACCCTACTAGCCTCCTCAATGTTTATTAATTCATGCAAATACCATCCTATATGTAGTAAATGTTACAACATTAGGATTGTATCCCTTGGACACCATCTCATCCAAAACATTGTAAGCTTCCTCCCACCTACCTTCTTCACTACTTCATTTTTTCTTCCT
>JASDQU010253674.1:0-13465 GCA_032191745.1 Picea mariana
GTAAAATGCATGAAAATGAGAAAAGTCCAAGAAACCATACATACAGATAATCAATTTCTCCCTAAAAGTGACCAATAGGGTTTCCATATTAAAAATATGAAAGTATTTCCACATAGTTAAGTCTCAAAAATCTCTTTTTGTTGGATATGTGTTATATTATTTGCATGATTAGAGATAGTGTCTACGTTGCATCGGGTGCACAAGGGGGTAAGAAGAGGGGCCACTAGGCCCCCCCTCGGGGGTTCAATGAAA
This sequence comes from Picea mariana, assembly GCA_032191745.1. NCBI lineage: Eukaryota > Viridiplantae > Streptophyta > Pinopsida > Pinales > Pinaceae > Picea > Picea mariana. The sequence goes on from JASDQU010253674.1 coordinate 253, forward strand.
ACGTCCCCAGATTTTGTTTCGTCAGTTTTCGTGCCCATTTTTGGGTGGTCCTTAGTTTTTATGTCCATTTTGGGTAGTTATTCGACACGTGGTTTTTCATCGATGGTTTTCTATTTCCAGTTAAGGAATTAGGGTTGTTGACTAATCCATGTCATTAGATTAGGGTTTTGGATGTTGTTGTCTCCTATATGTATATTGTATTGTAAGCAATGTATGTGTGAATGAATATAAAAGATGCTAGTTTTCCCGGTTTGGGTTTCCAGGGGAAAAATCTCTGTGTAATGTGTGTATTTTCCATTGTATTTTTTCTGTTCTTTTAGTAAAAAATTGTTTGCAGTAAATAATTGTACAAGGTTAAAATCTACATTTGGTAACAGAGAAATTATTGTCTTAAGGGGTATGATATTGTGGTCATGGGTCTGGCTAGGGACTGTGACAAGCCTTGTTACAATGGGAGATCTGTGGTATTGATTCTTCAGGTGAAGAGAAATGGCGAGCAGTTTGAAAATATAGATCGAGAAATTTAATGGGAAAAGTTTTAAAATTTGGAATATCAAGATGGAAGATCGATTAGTATACAAAAATCAGTGGGTCATGGTGGATTCAGGTACTAAACCTACAGTAACGTCAGTAGATGATTGGAAAAATTTGGATTGGAAGGAAAAGAGCACAATTCAATTGTGTCTCTTAGATTCAGTATTACTGAATGTGTCAGGGGAAAGTACAAACAAGGAGTTATGGTATAAGTTGGGGAACTTGTATCAGTATAAGTCCCTGGTAAATAAATTGTTCCCACGGAAAAATATGTATAACCTCAGGATGAGATATGGAGACTCAGTGACAGAGCATCTGGATGCATTCAATACCATGGTAAGTTAGTTTTTGTCTGTTGAGATTAAAATTTTAGATGAAGATAAGTGTATCAGTTTACTATTCTCTTTACTAGAATCATCAGATAGTATGGTTGTTGCAATAGGCAATAATACAACCACCTTGAGTTTCAATGATGTGGTCTCATCCTTGATGTCGGAGGAGATGAGATGGAAGAACATGGAAGGATAGAGCACAAATGCATTATTTTCAAGAGGAGTCTCCGAGGAAATAAATAGATCTAATTCTTCACGTGGGAGATCTAAGTCTAAGGGTAGATATAAATCTCCCAGAAATTTTGTAATGGTATGTTGGAGATGTGGAAAAGAAGGACACTTCAAGAAACAATGCAGATCCAAAAGCGTTTAGAGATTTAAGGGATATGAATGTGCTTCCTCTATAGAAGAAAAGACCTTCAAGGAAGAAGGAGGAGATGTTTACTTGGATTCTTCAAGGACACATGAAGATCATGAGACATGGTTGGTTAACTCATCTGCATATTTTCATATGACTCCCCATAAGGAGTGGTTCTATGAATATGAAAGGTATGATGGAGGTAATGTTTTCCTAGGTGATGAATCGACAACTAGAATCATATGATGAGGAAAATTCAAGTTGAGGATCATATATGGAAGGATTATAACACTTCCTGGTGTTCTACACATCGGAGGTTTGGCCATAAATTTGAGTTTTGTAAGAAAAATGGATGATGCAGGGGTAGAAATAGTATTTGAAAAGGAAACCTACATGATGGTTCAAGGAGAAATGGTGTTATTGAAGGGAGTTTGGATTGAAACTATGTATAAGTTTCAAGGAAGCACTATTATTAATGGGTGTAATACTTCCATTGTTCCTGATATTGGAGCTAAACAAGAAAAAACTCCTAGTCTCTAGAGAAAACGTTATGATATGGAATCAAATCTGGGGCATATCAGAGAGAAGGGATTTTGACTACTACACGATAAATGTATGGCTGAAGTTATATCTAACTCCTCTTTGTATTTTTATTTCTGTGAATGTTGTGTAATGGGAAGAAAAATCGGGTAAGATTCCCTTATGGTGCAACGAGGGAAGAATTAATTTTACAACTAGTGCACAATGATATGTTTGGACTTGTGTTGGTTCCATCATTGGGAAAATCTGTGCACTATGTCTCTCTTATATATGAATTCTCTAGGAATACTTGGATATATTTCCTTAGGAATAAATCTGAAATCTTTGATAGGATTAAAGAGTTTAAGTCTCTTGTTGAGAATCAAATAGAGAAAATAATTAAGGTGTCAAGGACAGATAATGGTGGAGAGTTCTGCGAGAATGAATTTGAAGAATTATGTAAGAAGTGCAGTATAGAAAGGTACAAGACTACTCCATATACACCTCTATGGAATGGAGTTGTAGAAAGGATGAACATGATGCTTATTCAAAGCTCTGTTAGTAGCAAAGCGTTATTCCCAGGTTGAGGGAATTGATTTTGTTAATATTTTTTCTCTTTTTTCCAAGTTAAATTATATTAAATTCCTATTGTTTGTTGCTATGATGTTTGATTTTGAAGTATAATAGATGGATGCGAAGACAACATTACTACATAGGGATATAGAATAAGAAATATACATGAAGCATCTAGAAGGATTTGTTGTGAAGGGAAAGAAGGAGCTGGTATGCAAGATGAAAAAGTCCCTGTATGGTTTAAAAAAATCACCAAGGATGTGGTATAAAAACTTTGATACTTATATGTTGGGACTTGGCTTCACAAGTAGCAAAGATGATCATTGTGTGTATTCTAAATTAATTGGTGATCATTTGATTTATTTGGTCTTGTATGTGGATGACATGTTGTTGATAGGAAACAATAAGGAGATCATCCATGATGTGAAAACTTATTTTTCCTCTAAATTTGACATGAAGGATCTTTTTTTTGCAAATTTCATTTTAGGCATGGAAATTAAAAGAGATCGTAAAAACATGAAACTCTGGTTAAATCAGGGAAAATATGTGGAGACAATATTGCAGAGGTTTAATAAGAAGAAATGTAAAATAGTTTGGGTCCCTATTCTTGTAGGTGTAAATTTATTCGCAGATCCATGTCCCAAGACACATGAAGCAGAGGAGGACATGTCTCGTGTTCCATATGTGAGTGCGGTTGGAAGTTTGATGTATGCAATAGTCTATAATAGACCGGAAGTTGCACATGTAGTGGGAGTTTTGAGTAGGTATATGTCAAAACCAAGGAAGGAGAATTGGACAATAGTAAAGAGAGTTTTGAGGTATTTGCGTGGCACTAGTAGTTATGGATTGTGCTACCAAAGAAGACTAGGTTTGGGCAAAGTGTTGGACATACATGGCTTTGTGGATGCACATTGGGTTGGAGATCTAGATTGTAGAATATCTACAAGAGGGTATCTGTTTAACCTGTTTGGAGGAGAAATCAGTTGGATAAGAAAAAGACAGTCTGTAGTGGCACTTTCAACTACAGAACATGAATACATGGAATCCACTCATGTAAGAAAGGAAGAAATATGGTTACAAAAACTGTTTTTAGGTATTGGGTTGGTACAACAAGTTGTAAGGATAGAGTGTGATAGTGAGAGTGAAATTTTTCTGGCGAAGAACCCAACTTATCATTCAAAGACAAAGCATATTGATGCTCAATATCACTTTGTGAGAGATATGGTTGAAGAAAACAAGGTGTTGTTGATGAAGATAGATACGTTGAAGAATTTTGCAGATTCATTAACAAAATCTATGAGCACTGAGAATTTCTCTTGGTGTAAAGGATCTATGGGAATTGCTTCCTTGGATTGTTGACTATGTAACTTTGTAACCTCATGTATGCAAAGAAAACAACAAGTGGGAAAATGATGGATATGTGTTATATTCTTTGCATGACTAGAAATAGTGTCTACATTGTGTCGGGTGCATAGGGGGGTATAAGGGGGGGCCACTAGGCCCCCCCTCGGGGGGTTACAAGAGGGTAGAGGTTTTGGGGTAGTGTCCACAAATTTTTTTCCTCGGTTTTCATGTCCATTTTTTGGGCGGTTTTTCGACACATGGTTTTTCGCTGATGGTTTTCTATTTCTGGTTAAGGAATTAAGGTTGTTGACTAATCCATGTCATTGTTGACTAATGTATGTGTGAATGAATATAGAAGATGTTAGTTTTGTTGGTTTGGGTTTCCAGGGGAAAAATCTTTGTATACTGTGTGTATTTTCCATTCAATTTTTTTTGTTCTTTTATTGAAAATGAGTTTGCAATAAATAATTGTACAAGGTTGAAATCTACACTTTCTTCCATCATTTACATTCTATTTATACATAAAATAAAAGTAACTACAATAAATTGAATCAATTATTTTCTTAACTAATTGGAATTTTAATTTTGATGATTGATGATTGAACTTTGGCCTTTTATCTATCACTGGAGGCCTTCCAATATTTAAACATGTCATTAATACACTTGGTTTACATAAAATAATTTTGATCAAGTGCAACCCTAAGTAGGGAAATATTCATCTTCAAATTTTAATGTATTTTCCACTTTTCACAAAGTGGGCTTCAATATGACACTATTATTTGAAGGAACTTTCACATAATCCTTTAGTTTCTTGATGGTAGCTATAGAAAAAGAAAGGGAATATTGTCTACTATGAGCAATACCAGTGTCTTTTAGTGCTTTAAGTAGCTGATCTCATTCAAATAAGTCATCAATGGAACCTTCGGTAGGTATATTTCCTTATGATACTACTATTTCTATCTTGTGCCATATCTTAGTGGCTCCATCCAATTTGTATTCCATGATTTCACATTCTTCTTTAGCCAAATTCTTCCAGCTATCTAAACCACAATCAATACCAATGATCTCATATTCAATGATGTAGGAAACCTATGAGTCTATGTCCCTCATGTATTCAAGTCATTTTACAGTAAAATCGAACTATAATTAAACTTTCTCTCATTGAAATTTCTAGGATAAAAGGTGTCTTTGAATATGCAAAATGGTGTTGATATGTCTCTATAATACATGCAATTTCTCATAAAATCTTCTTTGACATGTATTAAAGTTATCTTGATATTTAAAGTAACATTTTATGAAACTAGAGGGAAAGGCAAGGTCTAGGTCTAGGTCTAAGTCAAGGTCATGGTCTAGGTCTAGGTCAAGGTCATGGTCTAGGTCTAGGTCTAGGTCTAGGTCTAGGTCATGGTCTAGTTCATGTTCATGGTGTAGGTCTAGATATAGGTCTAGGTCATGGTCATGGTCAAGGTGATGGTATAGTTCTAAGCCATGGTAAGGAAAGGAAAGGAAAGGCAAGGAAATGAAAGGCAATGTAAGGCAAGGCAATGACAATTCAAGGCAATTAAAATCAATGCAAGGCAAAACAAAGAGAGACATGGAAAGGCATGGAAAGGTTTAGGTCTAGGTATAGGTCTATTTCATGGTCTAGGTCTAGATATTGGTCTAGCTCATGGTCTAGGTCTAGGTCTCGACCATGACCTAGACCTATATCTAGACCTATACATGTAGTTAGACCTATACCTAGACCTTTCCTAGAACTAGATCTAGACCTAGACCTTGCCTAGACCTAGACTTGGACCTAGATCTAGAAGTAGACCTTTCCTAGACCTAGATGTAGACAAGAAAAAGCAAGGAAAGACATGGAAAGGCAAGTCATGGAAAGGCAAGGTAAAGCAAGGAAACACAAGACAATACATGGAAAGGCAAGGTAAAGCAAGGCAACACAAGACAATACATGGAAAGGCAAGGCAAGGCAAGACATGGCAAGGGAAGGATAGACATGGAAATAGATAGAACTAGACCAAGTTGATGGATTAGAGGAAGTAAATTGATTATAGGAAGTATTAGAGGAAGCAAATTGATTTTGTGTTAGGGGTGTTGCTAAGAAAATCAATGATGTTTACTAAGAAATAAAAGTAAATTAAATGCATTGAAACACTAGCCATCAAAGAAAAAGAAAGGATGTAATAAAACTAGAATGAAAGATAAGATGCTTCAACATGTAACAAGTTTATAACATCAGTATTAAATCAATCCTAAATTAGTAATATGCAATGAGAAAAAGATGCCAAATGTAAGAATAAAGACTAGTAAACCATTAACTATTGATTTCTTGAAATAAATAACATTAAATTGTGCTAAATAGATGCAAGATGATAAACCCTAATGGTTGAAATGAACTTAATGTATCAATAATGATGTTATATGTGATTCTAAGATAAGATGCAAGGCATTAGGCTAGGGATTATGATTCTAAGCTAAGATGCAAGGCATTAAGATAGGGACGAAAGTCATGGAAAGACAAGGCAAGGCAAGGCAAGGCAGGGCATGACAACACAAGGCATGGAAAGGAAAGGCAAGGCATGGAAAGACATGGCAAGGCAGGGCAAGCCATGGAAAGGAAAGGTCTAGGTATATATGAGGGGAGTTGCTAAGAAAATCAATGATGCTTACAATTTTATAACAACAATAGTAAATTAGGTATAAATTAGTAAGCTGCAATAAGGAAAAGATGCCAAATGCAAGAATAAAGACTAGTAAACCATTAACTATTGATTTCTTGAAAGAAATATCATTAAACTATGATAAATGGATGCAATATGATAAACCCTAATGGATGAAATGTAATTAATGCAACAATAATGATTTTATATGATGATTTCAAGCTAGGATGCAAGGCATTAGGTTAGGGATGATGATTTTAAGCTAAGATTCAAGGCGTTAGGATAGAGAGGAAAGGAAAGGAAAGACAATGCAAGGCAAGGATAGGAAATAAAATGCAAGGAAAGGATAGACATGGCAAGGAAAGTCAAGGAAACTTAAGGAAACACAAGGTGACACAAACCCCCACCACTCCTGGGGCTCACTTGACCTCTCGTTCTAGGATTATTCACTTAAGGGAGATGAATTAGCTCTTGGGCTCTTGTTGAAACCTCGAAATATTCTACCATAGGAATTTTCTCTTTTCCCTGCACATAAATTTACATGCGTGAGGGTCTTATCATGTCAATGGAGAAATCCATGTGACCTCGGGCCAAAACCATGGGATAATCTCTTTAACTAGTATAAACTCCGACACTTCATAGATCCGAGATTTAGGAGTTATAACTACAACACACAAAAATCCTCTCGAACATCAAATTCACAAATATCCAAACAAAGGTGGGATTCAATGGCTCACAATATGCACCTTGATCTACGGTTCACTAAAATTATGGGATTTGGGCTTCAGAAGTTTTCCTTGTCTAAATGTGAAACACCTTTGAATGCATGAAATTTGAACTAGAAAATCAAATGGCTGACGTTCACCTTCAATCGACGACCTAAGATTACTTCGGGCTCCAGGCTTCAGAGCTATTCACGATATAACACTTCAAATCCTCTAAACATCGAATTGGCGAAGGGTTGGATCTACGATCCACGTGTCCCTCTCAATAGATGGTCAAGATCTACTATGACCTTTGAGTCTTTGGGATTTCTCAAGCCAAAACACTTTACACCTTAGTTCTCCCGAACTGTCGAATTTCCAAATCACTAGAAATATGCCGACACGTGGTCCTAATGCCAACGGTCAATATCTGCTCCGAGCTTCGGAGCTTCAGTAGTTTTTCATACTCTTGCAACAACACTTTAGGTTCACCGGATAGCCATAATTTTGGATAACTATTTATCTGTAGAGACATGTGCCCCGTCTACCAATGGTCCAGATTAACTTCGGACTCTAGGACTTCGGGAAATTTGTCTCCTCCATAAAACACACCCTAAAAATGTAGAATTTGTGAATTCCAAAGGACTTAAAGGGTTAGCACCCGCACACCTTCTCAATTTCTGATGACTGTAAAAAACTTTAGCTTCTCCTGAGACCTTTACTTGCTATTCTTCTTGAGATTTGTCACTCTAAGTGATTCTAACCTTGGTGCACACCTTCTGCTACTTCTCCCGAGCTGAAGACTTAGAAAAAATCTCCTTCGCACTCCTTGTGCTCGCTCTCCCTGAGACTCTCTCAACACTTCACTAATTTTTGGCCCTGTGCACTCCTTTCACGGGTCTATCCTTTGAGATTTTATACTCAAATGAGTATATGTGCACTCCTTGCACTCACTCTACAAAATTCACTCTATCTCTCCTAAGCTATCGAGTATGTAAATGACTCTTCCTTCACACTCCTTGCATGGCCACTATGCAATCCTTGCATGAGGATTTCAGAAGAGAAACAATTGAAACTTATAGAACATCAAAGGTTCATTAATTCAACCATGAAATACACACACATGCATATAAACACAGAAAATAGATAACATAACATTACCCAAAAAACTTAGATATAAGCAAACTCAGGTGTGTGAAGTAAATCTCCTCTATTATGTTCCTTCAATAAAACATTTACAAGAGTTCCCATAGCTCTCAACTTCTCTCTTTCTCCACAGTAATCACAATAATCTCAAAAAGAAATGCAATAATCTTCAACATTCTCTTTTGAGCATAGATTACATAAATTTATACATGGAGGGGCTTCTTGAGCCTTCCTTTTGACTACTCTAGTGATTTCACATCATAATTAAATCATTCTACCACTAACCTTATTACAAATAAATGAGCAGTTACAATAAAGATATGAGTAAATGCTCCAAATCTGTACAATCATTTGGGAATTAAAGAAATTACAATCTCCTGGATTGTTTACAATGGCTCATGCATCGAAATAGTATGGGCCTTTAATTACAATATTTTCAAAACATTAAAGTGATGCACTCTCCTTGGAATCCAAAACCAATTTGAATCCACGCATTGGATGCTAAGATTTCCTCCACTCGGCCTCATTGAATTATGATGGTGATGCTCCTACATCACAAGGAAAGGCAAGGAAAGCAAAGGTAAGGCATGGAAAGACAAGGCAATGAAAAGTAAGGCAAGGAAAGACAAGACAAGATAATACATCGCAAGGCAAGGAAAGGAAAGGATATATATGACAAGACATGACATGGCATGGAAAGGTAGGGAAAGACAAGGCAAGGCAAGACATTGAAAGAAAATCCAAGGAAAGACAAGGAAAGAAAAGGAAAGGAAAGGAAAGGCAAGGCATGGGAAGACAAGACATGACAATACAACGAAAGGAAAGAAAATACATGGCAAGGCATGCCAATGCAAGACATGGAAAGGCAAGGCAAGGAAAGACATGGAAAAGCAAGGCATGAAATGACAAGGAAAGAAAAGGAAAGGCAAGGCATGACATGTCAAGGAAAGAAAATGCAAGGTAGGCAAGGCAAGGCAAGGCATGGAAAGACATTACAAGAAAATACATGGAAAGGCATGGAAAGCCATGGAAAAGAAAGGTCTAGGGCTAGGTGAGGGGTGTTTCTAAGAAAATCAATGATGTTTAAACGTTTATAATAGCATTAGTAAATCAATCCTAAATTAGTAAGATACAATGATGAAATATTCCAAATGCAATAATAAATACTAGTAAACCATTGACTATTGACTCCTTGAAAGAAATAACATTAAACTATGCTAAATAGAGGCAATATGATAAACCCTAATGGATGAAAATGCAATTAATTCAGCAATAATGATGTTATATGATTATTCTAAGTGAATATGAAATGAATTAATCTAGCAGTGATGATTATGATCTAAGATGCAAGGTGTTAGGCTAGGGAGGCAAGACATGGAAATATAAGGCAAGGTAAATCAAGGCAATGAAAAGAAAGCAAAGGAAAGAAAAGGATAGACATGGAAAGGAAAGACAAGGAAAGGAAATGCAAGGGATGGAAAGGCAAGGCAAGGAAATTAATGGAAAGAGAAGGCAAGGAAAGGAAATACATGGCAAGTCTAGGAAATCCAAGGAAAGGGAAAGAAAGAAAATTCAAGGCCAAACATGGCAAGGTATGACAAGGCTTGAGGAAAGGCAAGGCAAGGCTAGATATGGAAAGGAAAGACATGGCAAAGAAAAATATGGAAAGGAAAGGCAAGCCAAACAAAGGCAAGGCAAGGAAAGGCAAGGCTAGACATGGAAATATAAGATGTAATGTACCCATCCCCCAGTTGGATCACGTCACTGCTAAAACGACTCACTAAAAATTGAATGATATTAAATATAAATATAGAAATAACCAACAACATGAAATTCAAAATAATTCAGCTATCCATGCTAATTAAAACATAAATACAACCACTCTAAATGTGAACAGTGATAACTAAGTGTAGGTAACATCATTCAACCATAAAATATAGATTTATATGCATCATTCTTGATCCGGATTATTTTCGACACGAAATGAGAGTGGAGATATAATAAAGAAATGCACAGAGAGATCATGGATACCCGATAATATAACATAAATGTATTAGATATGCAACCATAAATACATAGATACAGTAATACATGATTTATTTTAATGAAATAAATGTACAGAGACTGTAAAAATACAGAGTGAAGGACTCGCTAGAATGGTGGCAGCTTGTCTCTGAGAATAGATGTGACGACCACTCACATTCGCAAGAAGATGATTACAGTGAGGCTCTGAAGGCCTTTTTATAATAAACATGAATTCCAAAAACCCTAGACATCCAAAAACCTAACCCTAGGAGATGAAGCGCCAAAAGTCATGTGGGCCTGTTTGGGTAAGTTAGTACATCAACTTTCTGGGGTCGTAACTTTTGCATACAATCTCCATTTTAGGCGTATGATATCCTGTTATAAAGGTATCATCAAGGAGATTGATTTTGGGAGCTCAATCATTCCTTCAAATATAATTTCAAAGCTCGATCCCAAAAAAACTTCATTTAGGCTCTCAAAATGGCCCTAGAAGTTTAAAACTGCTAAAAATAGTAAATTGCCCACCGATATCCACCTGGATCAATCCTCCCTCCTTAGGAAGCAATTGTCTCCATTGCATTGAGTGCTTGGGGGAGAGGGAAAAGCACTTGTTGAATCTATATCTTGATGAGTTGTTTGCCTTGTTGGAGAAGTTGCATTGCTTAGCTTGTTGAAGGTTGTCACAAACATGTGGTTGGAAGGGTTGGACCTTTTTAACCAGTATGGCTACATGAGATTCCTTTGTGCAGAAGGAATCTTTGTGATTTTCTACAACCTTGTTGACCTGCTTATGTTGGATAGAAGGTGCTTGGGGTGAGGCTATAGTGGTTTTAGTGTCCTTATGTTCCCCTTTTGAACAGATTGTGATGAAGATAAATTTTGTAGTATGAGATACTACCTTGCGGCATTGTTTAGGTGGAACAATAGTTGGAACTACCTCTGGTATTCTATAGATATGACCCCCCAAAGTAACAATGACACTACAGGGTTGAGACTCATAAAAAGCATGGTGTCTCCACATGTATGGTTGGCCCAAGAGTACATCACAGAAATCCAGTGGGGAAAAATCACATAATACCTCATGCTTGAAGGGTTGGATGACATATGATAATCGACATTGTTGGCTGACATGGAGATCTCATCCTTGGCGAAGCCACCTGATGGTTTATGGTTGCGGGTGTGGTGTTGTCGACAATCCAAAATATTTGACAACCTCTGCTGAGATGAGGTTCTTTCGACTTCTGCTATCAACACTAAAATGCAACGGGGTCCCCTTCACCCACATCTGTGAATGAAAAAGGTGCTCCCTCTCTTGAGGATCTGTTGGTTCTTCTGGTTGAATTGTTGTGGTCGCGACAATAGCAGTGGGGTCTACATAAATGATCTGTCTTTTACTAGTATTTTCATAATCAGATTCTGAATCAGGGTTCGTCTCCTTATCTTTGATCTCGGCCACCAATGACTGTTTTGAGAAACATTCATCGGTGTTGTGCCAGGGGATTTTTTTTAAATCACACCATTTTCCATTTTCCTTCTTTGTCTTCCTGTGACCCTTCTTTTCCTGTGGCTTGGAATGGTTTTCAGGAGACTATTTGTTAGGGTCGTCTTTGTCATACTTTGGTTGTTGCGTATTTGTAGACCCAAACTCTCATTTGTTCTGGTGCTTAAATTTCTTCTCGATTTTAACAACATATTGATAAGTAGCACCGAGCGATGAGATGTCTAGAAAATCCATTTCAGTTTGGATGTATCTGTGTAGAGTCCCACGGTATTTCAAAACCAAATTCTGTTCGGAGTATTTGATACCAAGCTTGGTGTGCAAGGTATGGAAGGTATTGGTGAAATTCAGAACTTCTTGGCCCCTCTCTTGCCTCAGTGTGGTCCATCTCATGTACTGGTCCTCATAGTTGCCAACAGGGTAATACTATTCCTTTACTACATCCACAAAAAAATCCCAAATGGGCTTGCCCCCATATATTCTAGAATCCTCTGTGGAAATTTTCTCCCAGTAAGTTTCCCACCAATATTTGACATGGGGGAGATCCTTAAGGAGCACGAAGACGATCTTTTCTCTGTCGGAAAAATTGTGAACAAAGAAATAACCTTCTAACAGATTTAACCATTTATCTAGGGCATCTGCATCTATCGGACCTTCAAATATAGGAATATCAAAATTGACCTATAAGTTAAAAGATGAGGTGCCTCCAAAGTGGCCACTTGATGAATATGTGCCTATTGCTATTGGGATGCATTGAAGGATGTGGAAAAAATTCTTCATCATTTCATCCCTCTGTCGCGTGAGAGGTTGCTCAAGCAACAAATTGATAGGATCATCTACTCTGTCGTGTTTCTTTTCTTCTTCCATGGAGGGTTTATTGGGCATGTGAGAGAGATTGTATTCAAGAGATACAATCTTGAGACCCAACTTTCTATATTCGGACCTTGTCGGGTACATGCACTAAAAAACAATCAAGAGCAGCCTTCTCTGATACCACTGATCTAGATTATTTTTGGCACAAAATGGGAGCAGAGATATAACAAAGAAATGCACAGATATATCGTGAATATACGATAATATAACATAAATGTATCAGAGATGCAACCATAAACACATAGATACAATAATACACAATTTATATTAATGAAATAAATGTACAAAGACTGTAAAAATACAAAGTGAAGGACTCGTTAGAATGGAGGCAACTTATCTCTGAGAAGAGATGTGACAGCCACTCGCATTCGCAAGAAGATGATTACAATGAGGCTCTGAAGGAATTTTTACAATAAACAGGAATTCCAAAAACCCTAGACATCCAAAAACGAAATCCTAGAAGATGAAGCACCAAAAGTCATGTGGGCCCTGTTTGGGTAAGTTAGTACATCAACTTCTCGAGGTCATAACTTTTGCATACGATCTCCGTTTTAGGCATATGATATCTCGTTGGAAACGTATCATCGAGGATATTCATTCTGGGGGACCAATCATTCCTTTGACTATAATTGAGAATATCAATC
>JASDQU010253675.1:0-11656 GCA_032191745.1 Picea mariana
AAGGTACTCAACACCTGCACGGGCAAAAACATATACCTTATATTTTGTTGGAAAAATAAGACACCACCATTAGAAAAAAACAAATTTGACATAGTAATTCACCATGTCTATGAACAAAATTTGTATATTCAAAAATCTAATTCAATTTCCTACATTTCATATTCTTACATCATATTCAAATTCATTGTAAAAGTACCTTGAATAATCCATCCAACTTAAAAAAAAAAAAAAAAAAATCAGGTTTGGATTGCCACTAACATGTCATGAGAGACCATCATTAGCTTGCACTCACCCATAAATCAATATTGATATCGCTAAACATTAAAAACCACGCACGCACACACACACACACACACACACACACACACACACAGTGTAGTGTTCTTGCATTTTTTGGAATTTTCACATATTAGCGATATAAACGTAGTTATTGATAACATGGGCGTGAAATGTTTTTAAAGGTCAAGTAGTTCAGTAGGTCCAAAACTCCATATCCTCCTTGAATAAAATGGTGGATAAACCCAGAGAAGGAAGGGTGATGCAAACAAATCTTTGGCCTTAAGCGATCTGCATCAACTAAAATTGTTTCAATTTCAAGATAGAAATTGTAAGGTGAAATAAGTGTTGCAACTACCAAAGTTGTAATTCTGGTGTTATAACACTCGTTGTTGCAATGCCTGTGTTGTAAATTGCATTGTTGCAACACTAGTGTTGCAACTCCCATTGTTGTAAAACCAGTGCTCTAACACTCATTGTTGCAACATCTGTGTTGTAAATCACATTGTTGCAACACCAGCACTACAACTTTTGTTATAGCATTGTGATTATGTTGAGCCATGAATCAATGTGTTTTGGGAAGATTTAGTGTAATTTGGTGGGTTGTAACTCCACATGTATTTGGTGGAATTTGTGGAAATTGGTGGATCATTACAAGAGTAAGTTGATCGGATGTAAAATGGTGGAGAATTTGGACCGTTTTCACTACCCAAATTCTAACTCACATTTATGGGGAAGAAAAATAAATGGTTGACAAGCATAATGGAGGAAAAATTGAACAACTTCTTAGGTTAGAAAGATCATAATTTTTTTAAAAAAATTCTAAATACATGTTCTGGTGTCTTTAAATAACACAATGATTTGTCATTCATCAAGTAAAACTATGTTAAGGGAAGAATACACATAGTAAATACAAGTTGAATCACATTGTTGGAAACCCTTGTAACCCCTATTGGTAGCCCTTAGAGTAGTACCACATCAAGTAGTACTTGTATATGAAATTTCACTTCCACTTACCCTTGGGTATATAGGAAGTCTCCTATGTATACTTGAAACCATGTTTATACAAGATAATCAGCCATGTTATTGCTATAGTACACCGAGAATAACACTTGGGGAGACTACTCTCTAGTACCTGGGTAGTCAAGTAGTATGGATAAGGTCATGGTTGAGCCTCAGTTATTTCTTTGAGATATTGAGCTGAGTACTATTGTTGGACTTCACACATATATCAAAGAGCTATAACACTTGACACTCCATTGTCCTTAGGACATAATGAATTTTTCCAGTGAGCTAACCCATGAAGGATAATACCTATAAACCGCATCATACTTCCTTGGACAACATGACCACCCACTCTACTACAAGTAGGGTGGAATAAATGGAATATTATCTTAATAAAATTCAAGAGAAAATAAATGGGTTGTATGAGAAGTTTAATAAGAATATAGATATTAATTTGACTAAGAACATATCCAACTTCAAAAATATGTTGACTAAGAAGTTGGTGAGTAAACTAACTCAAGTAATACCAAAAGAACACCACCAAACTGCACCACACATTGAGTCACACCAAGAAGAAAATTCTAACTTAAGACTATTTGTCCACCCACAACCCTCTTTGGTTCTACATAACAATAGAGCAATGGATCATAAAAATTAACATTGTTCTCCTAAGGTGGACCTAAACAATTTCGATGGTTATGAACCATGAAGATGAGTAACCCAAATGGAACATTACTTCTCCCTCCAGGGAATTATGGATGACATGATGAAACTATGGGTGGGCGTCCTATATCTAGATCTAGAAGGATGACAATGGTGGGAATGAAGTAATAAAAACCTGTGCAGACTACATCACATGGAGATAGTTTGTTAAAGTTATCCATGCACATTTCAACAGAGATACTCATGATTTGGGGTGGTTTACTATATTACACCAAACATGATTATTCTCAGAATTTATGGTATCTTCTAAGAAATTATCCATCCATATAGATAACTTAAAAAATTATTTCTATAAACAATGTTTCATTAGTGGCCTCAAGGAGGATATTCAAGCATAAGTTAGAATACAATGTTATAGTACATGGTTGTAAGTGACTCGGAGGTCTCTAGAAGAAAAGAAAATGATCAATTAATAAATAAAAAGGACAACCTTCAGTCCCCACACTCATTACCCTCAAGGTACTTATCCAATCAAAACTACTACTCATGTCTTGAAAGTACAAAGGTTGTCTCCAATGGAAATGGAAAATCACCAAAGAAAAAACACTTTTCTATAATTGTGATAAAACAAATATGATCTAGGTCATTAATGTAAAGACTACAAATTGTTCCAAATTGATATGAGCACTGAAGCCTTAACCGAAGACATAAGTAACAAAATGAAACCCAATCTATGGGTTGAATACACCAACACTCTAACTCAGGGAAATATTTAACCTCCATTCTCTCTGTTGGGTGCAAATTTTGACTCTCTTAACCCATCCAATCATGCCCATTTACCTTCAATTTTTATAATAATTTTTTTTTTTTATCCACTTTCACCACAATAATGGCATAGTGAGCATGATTAATATAATAAGTTTTTTTTTTTAATTGCAAACTCCTAATTTTGTCTAGTAAACATTATTAAAAGTCATTTACTTAATAAATTACCAGAATTTTATGATATTACTAGAATTAATTCCTACAGTGCGTCCACGTTTTGTATAGTTGTGCTCCATCAAATCTAGATCCACCATTTGGAGGTTGTTCACATATTTCATGAGATGGTGAAATTCCTATTTTTCCACCCTCAAGACAATCAATACCTCTTGTTCAATGCTTGGTCAATGCAATAGCTAGAATAGGAAATACGCAAGCCAAAATTGGAAGAACCCGCGATTTTTATCCTAAGATCTAGGATTAAAGGTTGGAAGAGGTTGGATCATTTTTATCACTGAGGATATCAAGGGAAAAGAAAATGATATTGGGTATCTCCTATCTCTTATGCTAAACATGAGATTTTGATTATAACTATTGTAGTAATATAGGAATGGAGTAGTATTCCTGGTAGTGCTCAATATTTGTTATGCAATATCTATAAAACCAAAGAAAAAGGATGTATGTAGCTAGTCACGATATTGAAGTTAATATTGAGAGATATATTTTGTAATATGGAAATTTTACCCAAGTGATGAATACAAAGGATCTTATGTTTCATTCAAGGTGTTAGAAATTCATTAGTATTCTAAGTACTTTTCATAGCATTTTCCAGGAGAACCTCTTGGTATGTGTTGTGTCTTTAATTTTTTGTTTTTCATGTATTATTGTTTTTTTTTTTAATTTCATTTATTTCCTGCAATCACAAATAATTTCATGAAATTTGATATCAAACCTACAACATAGTTTCATAGTTAATGAATTTCAATTACAATCATTCCTCACAGGAAAGGTTCCCTATAATTGTGGTTTTATCATTTGTTCAAAGCACTATTATTGAGGTAACTCAATTATATTAATTGAATGAAATTCATTATCTATTTTGCACAGTTGCAATTTCATTAAAAAGAATAATTGAAATTTTGGGTTAAGTTTGTAATAGTCGGATTTGGATCATTAGTTTTTTCTACAAGTGTTTCTTTACTACATTTTTATTGAGTAAAATAGTTTGAGATCAGATGTTAATATACAATCTAAGGTGTCTCAAGTATAATTCAAACTTATATGACTCAACAAAGTATACCTACAGAAATTCACACAGTTGCATAAATATATAATTTGAATTTATACCATTGAAATTCAGTATAAGTAATTGGTCTGAAGATAGCCTTCATTATGAATTAGCATGTAAATTCCTAGTTTATTTTGCATTATATTTACTTTTTTCGTAAGATTCTTAAGTGACTACAATACTATCTACGCACACATAGTTCCTACACCTCATAAGTTTACTCACCCTAGCTGAGAAATTAAATATTTTAGAATTTATATAACTAAATAACTTGACATTTTGGTTTCATTGTCAAGGAGTTTCTATAAGAATTATTTCTGAAAATCATAAGTTTTTTGTTGCTTGCAATTTATGACATATAAAAAGAAAAAATAAATAGGTTCTTAGACTTTTCTGGCATTTTGCTTGTATGCACATTTAGTACAATGAAAATTAAACATGGTAAGATGAGAGGTAATAACATGCGCATTCATTTTAGTGACTCTTGAGGAGTCCTAGTCATGTGTGATTTGTATGAATAAATCAATTAGGACAAGGTATAATAAAGGTATATTTGTTAAAACAAAAAAACAAGTAGTGCCAATTTTTTTAGATACAATATAACGCCCCACAAAACCACCCATAAGGTCATATAAAAAACCCCCCTCTACTAACTTTCTTGCAAGTATTAAAAAGGAAATAGGGAAACATATTTTTGTAGGAAGATCAAAACCAAAAAAACAGAAACTCTACGGTTGGAATAAAAAAATTTATATTAGGAAAATCAAATGACAAATGAAGTTGAATCTCATGTAGGAGGCAGAATACTAGGAGAAGGTAGAGAAAGAGAGAGAGTAACAGGAACAAGTGGAGAACAAGAAAGAGGACCAAGAATAGATGGACAAAGAGAAATAATACCAGAACCAAGAGGAGAAAGATAAAGAGGACCAAATGAATAAAGAGAAAGGGTAGGAGATGAAGACGAAGAAAGGGAAGTAAATTTTGGATTTCCTATCCTAGATATGCATGGAGCTTTTGGTAATGAAGTTAAAATGAAAAATATCCCACATTCAGTTTTGTAAATTTTTCATGGTATGGCCATTAAAGACCCCAATGATTTCCTTTTTGAATTCAATATTATTTGTCATACATATGGTTATATTGATGATGCTCACAAGATTTGATTGTTTTGTGCCACTTTGAAGGGAATTTCTTTAAAATGGGTCATGGGATTAGGTGAAAGCAATATTTCATATTGGGAGACCATGAGAAAAAACTTTCTTAAAAAATATCAATCATATTATATGCCTTGAGATTTTAAAGAAGCTATTTTTAGAATGGATCAACAGGAAGAGGAGAGTTTAGAGGACTATTTAAAGAAGATTTTATATAATTTGCAAAAATATAAACATATCTCTTTGAATCATGATATTACTTGTAAAATATTTTTAAAAGGAATTAGATATAAGTATATAGATGTTCTTAACCTCATGGGATCTAGAGATTTTTATTATCTACCAATTGATCAAACTTCTAAGATGTGCAGGAAATTTTCAAGAGAAAAGGATAAACTTGGTAGAGGATAGAGGGATGATCTTTCAAAAGTTACTAAATCAGCAACAAGAAGTATTAGTAAGGTATCAATTGGTAACTTATTGGAAAATTTTCAAACTGACTCCTCAGTACACTTAGCTCTCAATTTGATGCATTTAATGCTAAGAAAAGACAATATGAAGAAACATTAGACTTAGTTATTTTTTTCCATGGGTGAAAAAAAAAGCATCCTAAAAATGAATGTCCATTAAATAACATTCAAATTTGTGGGATTTGTTCAGGAACACATGGAAAAACAAAATTCCTTCACTTCCTAGAATAAAGGAATTTTATAAAGAAGAATGTGAGGCAACAGGAGCATTGTGTTCTATTGCACCCAGATGACCTTGGAAGGTACGAGCAACAGGTATGCCTCAAGACACCTCTCATCAATTTTTTGGATTTTTTAATCAAAATTATACTCAAACATCTTGGAATTCTCTATGCCATGGAATCCATTGTGTCCTCAACATAGCCTAAATCATCCTTATGAATAGAATTGGATATGAACCACTTATGGAAACCCACCACTTTATCATTCTTGGCAACAATATCAGCTAGAAAAATTTGTACCATAGAAATATCAACAATAGTCTTTCCCACTATAGAAAAAATACCAAGCATTCTCACAATATCCTTCAACTATGCAACAAACATTTCCATCCCTTCCATCACAACCACTATTAGAATATTTCGATGTGCTCGTTTAAACATATAAAATACACAATATTATCACCCAAGCATAGGCATGCAACCACCCCCGAGAAATTTAACCTTTGAAGGAAAGATACACTAGAAAGGAAATCCACACTAGAATCAACAGATAAACCCTAGCTACAACAGTAGCACGAGATGGAACTAGAAAACACCGTCCAACTACAACAACATCACAAGACAAGGGGAGAGAAATTTGTCCAAGGGTAGCACACAAGAGAGAGAGAGAGAGAGAGAGAGAGAGAGAGAGAGAGAGAGAGTCTCCACAACCACTGAACAAGAACAATACTCAACTATAGCAGTTGTGGTTGCACTTCTTCCCAAAATTTACCACCAATAATATCACCAAGAATATCACCAAGAATACCACCAAGAGATACTAGAAGGTAGGTCGCATACCTTAGGCTAGATAGAGCTAGAGAGAGAGACAAAGAATCACACCAAAATATGATCCTTCCATTCTTGCAGCTGCAACTCCAGACTTTCGCTATGCTTGAGAGATTTAGTGAAGTGTTTTTATAAATGATCTAGAGAACCTCCTATTTATAGTGGTTCTTGTCACCTACCTGGGCCGACTTGTCTTTCTAGAAGATAATACATTTATATTATTTATTCTACTGAGCCAACTTGTATTCTAGGGTTTTTACACTATTGTTTATGGTTTCTCTTGCTTCCGAAATAGTATATTCTAGCCAAAGGTTACACATGGAGGTTAATAACTCTCGCAGATACCATAATATTAACACTCCCTCCTAGTTAGGGAGGTATTAACTGTAATGGTATCAAACACATCCATCCATTTTACATGGTATGGGAAAGGCTCACATAGTCTTGCATACCATTCTACATGTAGAATTTTCATATCCACATAGGCTATCTCATGATCATGCAGATCAATTCATGAGCATCATCATCACTATCCATCTAGATGGAAATCACCTCCAGCACTATTGGTTGGAGCACCAGCCTAGGAAACACCTTCAACACTATTAACAGTCTCTATGGAAATACAGTATTAGTACATAGTTACTACAATTCCATCCAATAGATCACAAAAATGTTGATCCAGATTAGTACACAACTGCTATCCAGTGATACAAAACCACTCCTAGTAGTTTACAACTACTATATAGTGACACACAGTCACTACCAGTGGAACACATCCACCACAGTAGTACATAGCTATTTTCCACAGACCCGTAGTCTCCACTGCAATCAACTAATAGATACACAAGCTATCACCATGCAATACAATAGTCTCCTGGCATCAAATCATATATATTGGAAGATTGGTTGTTGTCATTGATGTCAACCATAGTCATGGGTTTTGGACCGCAATATTGATGAAAGTATTTGGACATGAAGGAAAATGCACATGCAGATACTACACCCATGGATGGATATTATACATCGTGTTGTTTACAGTGGTATGTGGCACGTCACATGGATCCTCATGGTTGAGGAGAAATGAATTTTTGAAGATGACAAAGTGAATTGAAGAAGGAAGTACATGTAGGCCTTGAAGATAATTAAAGAAAAGAATTGCAAAATACAAAAGTGTCATGTCAGCCCTAATGTTAAAATAAAGTGACATAAATGGTATAACTAAATATCATTATACATTCATTTGACACAAAAAGTCAAATTTAAAAGGAAATAAGAAGTAAAAGAGGTCGGATTTCAAGGGAGGATGAAGTCTTTTGGTGATGTGTTTTAAGGTATGTTATTTTCAGGTCATCTTACCATTTTTGCTATAACTTTTTTTCTAGAACGATTAAAATGGTTAAATTGATATGGTATTGAGAAGACATATGAAGGTACCCATGGTAATATTTTCAGATATTTATTCGATACAATTATGGAGATACACTCTGTGGAAGATAGGGTTTGTGACCAGTCTTGAAGCTAGTCAATAAATAGGTGTTCCGGATAAAACAGTCATAACTTATTCATAGAGAATCCAAATTACATGGGACAAATTGATTTGGAAAGAGTACGGACTTTATTTTTTGTTTGATAGTTTCAAAATTATATATTAAATATTGCATGCAGGGCATTCTGTACAAGTTAGGTATCCTGAATAAACCAGAATTGAACAAGGTCTACCATTCTCTCTATAACTTCTTTTTAGGGAGGATTCAAGGAGTGAAACTTGGAGAAGTTTCAAAGAATAAAATGAATAATATTATATAAAGGATCAGAGTATTCCAAGAATTGAATAATTGTAGAAATTGAAGAAGTCTCAGGAAGCATTATCAGATTTTATGTGATGGTTGATGATTTAATGTGAAGTTTTATTATCTCTCGTATATTCTTGGGTGGAAGAAAGGGGTAAGGATGGAGAGTTCAATTCTCTCTTGATATTGGAGGATTGTATATTTCTCTTGGAGGTTTATCCCTCCCTTTACATTTGGAATTTGTAGCTACATTTGGAAGTCATTACTTCCCTTGAACAATAACTATTGATTATTTCTCATATATTGTGCATGGTGTATTGTGGTGTATTGGTGTAACTCTTATACTATTGTTCATTTCTCATTGGATATAATTGAATTGTTTAAGTATAAGTTGAAAAAGGTTTCAAATTGTACTTGATATTGATTCACCCCCCTCTTAGTATCAACAATTGGTATCAGAGCAGGTTGCCTTCAGAACGGTTTAACCACTGGAAGGAAAATACTTAGCAAAGATGGATGACCATGAGCACACTTCAAATGGGATTCAAAAATTTGATGGAAGAAATTATGCATACTGGATTGATAGAGTGAAACATTACCTAATGTATTTGGGAGTAGACATTTGGTACTCAGTTGTAAATGGCTATGTAATCCCAAATAATGCTCCAATCGATCCAAATGAGAAGAAGCTTATGAGTTGTAATTCAAAATCCAGACATGTTATTCTAGCAACATTGGAAACAACCATTGCTATCAAAGTGATGGGTTGTAGCACTGCTAAGGATGTATGGGACAAACTCAAGATCATCTACGAAGGTGATCCAAAAGTTAAGCAGGTGAAGCTTCAACGACATAGAGCAAAATTTGAAAATTTGAAGATGAATGAAACGGAAGATATTGCAACCTATTTTCTTAGAGTTGATGAAGTTGTTAATGCTATCATAGGATTAGGTGAAGAGATATAGGAATCCTTGTTTGTACAAAAAGTGTTGAGATCACCTCTCTTGAAGTATGATTCTAAGGTCTCTGCCATTGAAGAAACTAGGGACTTGACCAAAATGACAATGGATGAATTACATGGGTCTCTTATAGCATATGAAATCAGAACAAGTACAGAAACTCACCAACCAAACAATGAAGCAGTCTTTAAAGCCATAAAGAAGACAAAAGACAAGGATAATGACCTTGATGAATAAATAGAAAATTTCGTAAGAAAGTTCCAGAAGGGAAGTGGAAGATAAAATGGTATGTCTCCTCTCAAATGCTTTAACTATGGTATAATAAGATATATTGTTGAAAAATGCTACTATAAAAAGAGAAGTCTCAACAATAAAAAGAGCTACTACTCCAAGGATGATGGCATCTCCTTAGATGAGAGTGATGAAGAAGATAATGATGTAGGAGAAGTCCTCTTCATAACCCAATAAACCTAGGATGATGATCACAAGAATTCTAAAGAAGAAGAAATCATTTGTGAAGAAGATTTAGATGAAGAAAGAAACCTTGATTCCTTTTGGGGATACAAAGACAATGTAGAGAGTGAACAAGAAGATGAGAATCTTGAAAAGTTGAATCACATTGAAACTAAAAATAGAAACCTTAGAAACACAAACATAATACTAAAAGGTGAATTGAGTAGTTGTGAAGAAGAGAATTACAAGCTTGAAAAGACCATTAATATCTTGAAGAAACAATTAGAAGATTATGAGAAGCTGAAAGAAGAATTGGATCACACAAAAGGGGAGCTCCTATTAACAACAGAAAAGTTGAAGAAGTTTGAAAAAAGCACTGAAAAATTAGATGAGATCCTTAGCAGTCAAAGATCTCCAAACGACAAGACATGAATAGGATACAATGACAATTTGAAGACAACAAAACAAGAAAAGGAAGTTGAAAATAATGAAACCAACATTCCAGAACAAGTTGAACAACAAGATAGAAGACTAGAATTCAGAAGGAATGAGACATCATGAAGATCCTCTCCCATCAAGTATGAAAGAAATCATTATGAAGGAAACTACAAAAGAATAGATCGTGAACCCAGATGGACCACACCACAAAGAAGATCACTTACGCCTAGGTATCAAAATTTCTTTCTTGGACATTGTTATACTTTTGGAAATTTTGGACACAAGGCAATCAATTGTAGAATCAATGAAAGGAATAACTATGCAAGCTACATGAATGGTGAAAATAGTAGATATGGGAATGTTCATAGACTTGTCAACAGAAATTATAATCCATTTGACCCATTAATGGATCAAAATATTGTATGTTACAAGTGAAATAATCTTGGTCACAAATCACGAGATTGCAGAGAGATGAAGGAAGATAATCAAATGCCAAAAGTCTGCATGCCAACTACAACATGGAAAAGGAAAGAAATTCCACACAATGAATTTTTTTGAATAGCATTGGTAATTAAAGAATGCAAAGAAGAAGATGAATGGTTCATAGACAGTGAGTGCTCATCTCATATGACTGGAGATCAAATAAAATTTGTCATCATGAAGAAAAAGGGTGTAAATGTTGCATTTGGAGATGAATCATATACCAAAATACTTGGAAAAGGAACTTTAAAGATTGGAATTGAAAATGTAAAAGCAGGAAAAGTCCTATTGGTTGAAGACTTGAAGCATAATCTACTCGGTGTTAGTAAAATGTGTGATCAAGGATACACTCTTATGTTTGTCTCTCGAAAATGTAAAATTAGAGAAAATAACTCAAGAAGATTAGTTGCAACTGCAAAAAGAAGAATGAACAACATATACATCCTAGACATGAAGAAGAGAGAGAATATAGAAACTACAGAAAATTATTCCAAGGAAGAAAAAGTCCCAAAGACCAAAAATAAGGATGAAGTATTATTGAGTGCCACATGTTCAGGGGGAGGAGCCCCAAAGAAGAGAGTTACCTTTTTCCATTAAACTCAGGGGGAGAAGCCCTACCCTTTGCCATTGATGTCAAAGGGGGAGAGAAATTGGGATCATGATGACAGGGAGAGCATGAGTGTTTCCATCAATAACAAAGGGGGAGATTGTTGGAAGATTGGTTGTTGTCATTGATGTCAACCCTAGTAATGGGTTTTGGACCGCAACATTGATGAAGGTATTTGGACATGAAGGAAAATGCACATGCAGATACAACACCCATGTATGGATAGTATACATCATATTGTTTCTGGTGGTATGTGGCACAT
>JASDQU010253678.1:0-16131 GCA_032191745.1 Picea mariana
ACCCATCCCTCTTTGGTTAGTAAATTCAATATTTAAAACTTAAGGAAAGCGTCATGTTCTGGTGTGTTTTGTTCTAGATCTAGGTGGATCTAGGGAGATCAGTTAGTGTCTCCACCTACTGATTTGTCTGATAACACTTCCTTTCCAAAACTGCAACAACAAACACTGTTTTGATAACAATCTCATCTAGCATGTGTTTTCATCGATTTGCATTCTTTGGTTTGTTTGTCTTAGCAGAACCAAGAAAAATATTCGTGGATGGCATGATCTACCATGCAATGTAATTGCCAATATTCAATTTGGAATGAAGTCGCAGATCAACTTCTCATTGACTTCTCAATAATATGCTTTGCGTTTTTTCTATGTTGGGATGTCAAAACTGTCCAATGGATTGAACATCAATTTCAAATTCCTTTATTCTCTGAGTGCCTCCCTTGCCCTAGCATAAGAATATTTAATACATGTTAAATACCATAGTGATTGGTCACCAAGATCTCTGCCTGCGCACCATATGATTTGACAACGGTTTGTTTGGAAATCTACAAATTCTTTGATGAAAGCAGTGCCAAATATTGCCTTTAGTCAGTTGGTTTCTTACTACAATTTTTTCATTAGAATCACGATTTCGGATTTCCAATACCTTTATGATAGAATATGATGTTGAGCAATAATCAGACCTATTTTCAAGCATTTAGTGAAATCCTTGGGGGATTTACCACATTGATTTGTTCTCAGGGATTATATGGAGCAATAATTTGCCCAAACGTTTCCAGGAAAAATGCTAAATCATCACTATTAATCTATTTTGATACTGTAGATTAGGACCACCCAGAAATAGAGTTCAAAATTTTAATTCTCAACGGCTCAAGAAGCAAGATCTCTTGCACCTAGGGCAACAACCACATCACCTCTGTTCAGGAGCATCTGATCAAATTGCCATACATCGTGCCCTTGGCCTATCCTTCTCAACTGAGACACATATTCTAATACTTTCTTGATAGCTTGAACCTAATCGGTGAGAAAGTTTCCCTCGATGAAATTCGTCATCTGACCATCGTTAGCCTCTTGAGCTACAATGTAAAAGTTCAGAAGCTTTTGATTTGTGAGTTTCTCCAAAAATCATTTGAACGATGATCAAAGGGATATGAAGATCTTTACATTCTTATACATCATTTCCTTGACACTTCCTTGTGGTGCCTTGGCGCTTTGAACTCTTATGCCTGCAAATCGGGCACCTGACATTTCTGAATCTTGATCTATTTAATTCTGCCAGCATTGACACTTGGAGCAATTCGAGATTAGATACACTGCCCTGGTGAACTCTCTCCTTGTGGCTTTTCACTTGGGCACTAGGATTGACTTATGTGTTGTGTGTTGTGGCTAACCTGTGTTGTGTTTGATGGTAGGTGCTAGAGATTGGCTCCCAGGCAATAACTTTTCTAGACTAATAATTAAGTCTGTAAAAGAAAACTAAGAGCATATAATTTGACCATATAAGCCAAAATTGGCTTTATAATACCATTTTTTATTTTTCCAGAAAACTGCCTTTTAATCCACAACTAATGATCCTTACTTAAAATCAGCTTTAAAGACATTTTAAAAGACTAAATTATCTCGATGAAGTGGAATCAAGGAATTATAACATTTTAAAGGCGTATGGAACAAGGACTTACACCCTTCCTATACCTCCCTCCAACGAGGTAAGTTAAAAGCTCAACGCTTTTTCTGGCATATGCAATACCAGTCCTTAGGAACAACACTTCTTAGTGCTACAAGAATAACCCCATTCCTATAGTGGGGAAAAATTGAATATTTAGTATCTGGATACTAAGAGGAAGAACGACATGGTTGAGTTCTAAGGTCTGAGAGCATTAGACACTTAGGCACATATTGGTTTTATTCCTACTCTGGCGACTCCACACATCAAAAATCTATATGAAGGCGACTCCACTCTCATTAAAGAATCTACTTTCCAAACATTTCTAGCGACTCCACTCTCAATATTTCACGCGCAATGCACAGAATTCACTGAAAGATGAGACCCCTTGACATGGGTGAGGAAAGGCATCATGAAGGAAAATAGGTACTCAAAATGGGATCTCTTCCAAAGCATTTTACTATTCATTTTAAGTTTCCTATGTTCCTTCCTTGAACATGCCAAACAAATTCTACTTTACCTATTCTCTTTTAATGATGATCATGAAAGTTGCAATTATATTTCCTCCTCTTAATGTCGCACAAGAATACCCTCACCTTATCATTGGGTTTGATGGAAAATTTCCACCTGGGCCACGTAAGGACCATGACCAAGTCAATGAACCCCATGAATCCTATGCTGATGTTTCTCCCCAATTATTGGCTCAACATCCCCCAAGGCCCAAGATAGATATATACCCTTAAAGCTACCCCAATTCCTTCATGAGTTCCATCCAAATCACTACGCGTATCTACCTTTGTTTGATGGAGAACCTAATGCCATCACAANTCTGACAACTTTCTCTCAATCCTTGAGAGGAGACACCAAATATTGGTTCAAGCATTTGCATCCTGAAACAATTAGCTCATGGGAGGAGTTGAAGGATGCATTTTTGAATTTTTGGGGAAATAAGAAGTTTTTGGATCTACAACTTGTTGAGTTCTATGCTTTGGAAAGGCATGGCAATGAAACTATTTATGTATTCAGTAGAATGTTTTCCAGCATCTATTATAATTTGTCCGAAGAATTTCAACCCTTTGAAGATGCTTCCATGCTCCATTACACAACTGATCTTCATCCAGATATGCATTTCCTCCTGATGGAAATAAGACCTAAGTCATAGCAACAAATGTTCGATGGTGCTCGAGACATTCAACACAATATTCGAGCATGTGAACAGATTCGAGAGGGAGGATTATCAAATGAATATGAACAAAATATGATTGAATGTGGCCCTAAACATAAAATGGACAGTATCATAGGTCTTCTTGAATTTCCAAATGCCCATAATTTTGTAGGGAATTGCATCCCACTTGCTGAAAGAGGAGGTGTTAATTCAGTATTTGATCCATCCCGAGGTAAACAAGAGGTCAATTATTTTATATATTCATTTATAGACAGGCAAGAAGGTGAATGTGAAAATTAGTTTGTCAAAGAGCCTGCTGACACTCCTAGTATATTCTTGTTGTATGACCTTGCATATGTCAGTGATTTGCCTATATATGACCAATATGAAGATGATTATGATATCAAAGATGTTCTTTTTTATAGTGATGCAAATCAACCTGAAACAAGTACGAACCAGTTGAAGGAGAATATCTGCCTTTATGTTTTGCTACATTCAAGTTGTTGAAGGAGAATCCTCGGATCATCATTGAGGAAAATGAATTCATGCTAATGAAAGACCTCGATGAACCAATGGACCAGATTGGTAAGGTCTTGAAACACTCTTCTCATGTATTTGGTGACCCTATTATTTGCTGTACAAAAGATTCTATCAGTTCTGAAGTACAACCATTTGTTGAAGACAAAAACGAAGACAAGAAAGTTCATAAATATGCCCAAGGTAAGGATGAGGGAGATATCCAATCAGGTCTGCAATCTATGAGTGAAGGAAAATCTGCTCCTGAGATTGTTGTTCAAAGTCATTTCCTTTCACTGGAAACCGGGGTGGATATTCAACAATATTTCCAGCATGATAAAGTGTTTCAAAGCTGTCTTTCTTCCCCTAAAAATGACGTGGTGGTTAAATTTCTAAGTGGCCTAGACATGAATGAGGATTCTGAAACTGCATCTATGGAGTTTTGGGAAAGAAACCAAACGGTACATGCCACTTCCCAATCATAAATACAGAAAGATAATGAAGATGCAGGGGTTTTATTTGACTCATTTGAAAATCATGGTTTTGAAAATACATCCATGGGAACTCTAGACTGTGAAATAGTGCATGATGTTATCCCTTCACATTTGCAAGAGTATTGTGAGGAACTTATTTCCATTCATCCATTTGAAAGTCAAAATGACAATCCTCAAGCACATTTCCAGAAATTTAATGAACCCAAATCAGAATTGTTTGATGAACAAGAGGATAACCTTCATGCACATAATATGGTTGTCACATTTGAAGATGTTCAAGAAGGTATGAATGTTTTTTATGATATGCATGGAAGAGTATACAAAAATTTTGCTGCCATTTCATTTGAAAATTTTCTCAGAGTGGAAGAAATCGAGTATGAGCAACAGACACTAATGAAAGAGGCTTGTCTTTCTGTTTTTGTTCATCAAGAAGAAATGATTTCTCATGATTTTCAAGATCCTATGGCCATCCTATTACAGTCCTCGGTGAAGTAGGATTTTGTCTCATTCATAAGTTCAAGTTTTGGATTCATCTTGTGTTTTCAGCTGCCATCTTTTACATTTGTCTGCATGCTTAAGAAAGATGTGATAGGAGGAAAATCGGGAAGCCAATTGCTTGATTGGATGCATTGGCACTTTAGCATCACTTGTTTGAGCATTCATTTTCAACATTCTTAGGGTAGGTAGGAGTATGAAAATAAGCTTGTTGGTCAAGCATTTTTCAGTTTGGGTTTTCCAGTACTATATCTAGTCAATTTTCAATAATATACTCAATGTCCAGCATCCAGCTAGAAGTAGTATGCAGAGCTTGGTTTTCAGCAGACACTAGTGACATAGTAGGAGTAGAGTGCGCACACCTATTTTGGAGGCAGCCCAATGGATTAGGCGTCGAGTCTATGAGTTCTTTTCTACCTCACAGGGGGGATAGCATTCCCAGTTGGAGCCTATGTTATCACCATAACAATTTTTAGAAAAACTCCAAGTCTTGGGAGTTTAGCAAGAACTACATCGTCGCGGAAGCTCGATAGTTTGGAGGACAGGGACATATCTGGTGGCATATGGATGCATATGGTGGAGGCACAAGAGGTATAACTTGACAGACCGTCGATTATGAAATGACCCAAATCAATGGCTGGAGTCCCTATCGGGCGGTGGACTTGCATGAGACTTAACCATATAAGGGTGGAACAGGGAAAACCATTATGGTTTTGATGATGAACGCGTGGAGCTATTACATGCACATCGGGGCGGAAAGTAGTTTTCCCGAAACCATTTTTTCACACCCCCAATATCACGTGGTTTTATGTGTCAAATCGACCACTCGTGGGGTGGGCGATGGATGGTCAGAATCACCCTGTTTCACTTGTTCGGTACTTCACAACCGTATGATGTCAGGTGAACGTTGCCATGTAACGAACTCGAAAGATAATCATTTGAAATGGATTATCCAAGCATGGAAAACCAACATACTTGTACGTGAATCTATTGGTGATTCATGATTGGGACTCTATAACCACCAATTCTCAAGTATGGAGGCATCACCTCATCCATAAATGAAGTAATCTCCAAATTTTCTTGATTCTCTGATCTCTATAAAAGCATTTCGATGCCCACAAAATTGAGATACATGGATGAAGCCATATCCAGTAAAACTGGTCATTCATGCAACATGGCAGATTTACCTACGAGTAAGAAGGAAAGGGTAATTGCACATATATTAGTGACTAAATTCCACATAGAAACTGCTACAGACTCAAAATTGGAAATCAGGCTAAATCCCATTATGAGGGATCTAGTCATCAATAGGCAAGTTGTTAAAAAGAAATGGAGCAAGTGACAAAAGAAAGAAGCCATAGCTGAAATGATTGAAAGTGTTGGAGAGAATCAACCGGTCTAGTTGGACACTCTAAAGGAGGAGATCGCTAATCTGAAATGACTCCTAAGGTAAACTTAAGCAAATTTCAACAAATTTTGGATAGCTGGCAGTCGAAGAAAGGGGCCCAAGATATGACAGACCTTCTCTTAATGGTCCCTTTAAAATAGGATAATTGTTATTTTAAATCATTCTCTTTTTTATAACTTACATCTATTTTTAGAAACATGGGGAAGTTTGAGCATTTTGAATCCCACAAGTAATTCCTCTATATATATGTATTATCTCGAGAAAAAAAAGGGGGGGGGGGACCTGCCCTCTGTGTAAGAAGATTTTGTAAATTTTGGGACTCGAATGAATATATAAATGCAGAAGCGGATTTCAGACTGTTGATGAAAAGATTCTAACTGGCGGTGATATGAGTCTTGTTTTATTTCAAAGTATGTGTTTCCTGTAAGCTTACATTTCATTTTCATCTTCATCTGTCTAAATTGGAGAAATAAAAACCCATAATTCATCTTTGAGATGCTCTCAGTTTAGAAATTTAGACCGTGTTTTATTTTTCTTCTTAAACCAACTCTAAATTCATTTTAATATGCTCCGATGCGGTTACGTGTTTCCTTTTCCTCTCATGCCATGGAAATTTTCTATTAGACTCGGACAAATCACCTTAATTAGCCTTCTCCTCTTGATAGTTCAATGTTTCCGACAATGCATTATTCACTCCAGACTCCATAGCCCAAATATCATCTCTGTTCCTCTAGTCATTCAACAACAAAACCCCAAACAAACCTAATCTAGCCAATGATTTCTATAGATACACCTAGTGACATGAGAGATCCCTCTTTGAGTTGAGAAGGCTAGTGCCTCAGCTCTAAAGTAGGTTGAAACAGTTACCCCTGTCGTCTGTTTTGACATCCAGACAGATTTATAGGGTGCTAACAGAACCAACGAAAGATATAAAGGTAATCTTCCATTGATTTGATTTAATTGTGATGGTATTGGTCATTTTGCTAAAATAATTCCTAATAAGAAAAATAAGAGGAATGATGAAGATTACTCAAATAGAAAAAAAACATATAAAGGAAAAAGAACCAAAAAGAAAGCTTCCAAGAAAATCTTATCCACCAAAGAAGACATCTCCTCATCAAATCAAGATGAAGTTAGTGACAGTGAGACAAAAAGAGTTATGTTCATGGAAGTAAAATACTCAGATAAAGAAGACACAAAAGAAGAATATGAAGAGGCAAAAGTTGAATACCGAGAAGAATTGTTGAGTGCCATAGAAGTTATAAGAAGATAAAAGAGGAAAAAAAATAAGCTACAAGAAGAACTAGAAAAGAAAGAAGACACTCAGGAACTAGAAAAAATGATCACGAAATTGAAAGTTCAAATAGAACAAGATATAAGAATTGAAGAAGCACTCAAAGAACAGTTAGAAGAAAGAGACGAGATCATTGGAAATTTGGAAGCAAAGATTGTCACAAGAAACAATCAGACAGAAAAAGGATCAAGCTCCAAAACAACAGAATAAGAAACATATCCAAAACTCTATGCAGAAACAATTAGAGGGGATTACAGAGACACTCCTCCACCGAGAAGGTTCAAATTTCAGAATCAACAATCGACAGAAACAAATAGGCCTTAGGAATAAGAAGGATTCACAAGAGTAACTCCTTTAATAAGATATTAAACTCCCAGGTATCAAACTATATTTTTTGGTTTATGTTATGCATGCAATAATTTTGGACATAAAGCTATAAATTGCAGAGCTAATAGTAGGAACATAAACAAATTTGAAAGTCATACACAAAATGGCTATCGAAGAAGGCCTAGTGAAACACATAGAAGAAGCTAAAACAGGTTTGAATCATTGAGCATTGAAGTGGAATGATACAAGTGAAACAAATTTGGACACATGGCCAAATATATTAGAATGACAACCCCTCCTAGAGAACCACAACATAACAACAAAATTCACAGATGGGAACCTCATAAGAGAACATGGATAAGAAAGAAGAATTAATATAGCAATGAAGAATGCACACTCACTCTACAAGATAACTATAAGAAACATGGTTGGCATGTTGATAGGGCATGTTCAAAACACATGAAAGGTGATAAAGACAAGTTTATTACATTAATAAAGAAAAGAGATGGATCAGTCTTCTTCGAAAATGATGATTCAACTAAAATCATTAGAAAAGGCACAGTCATAATTGGAAACAAGAATACCAAGGTATAAAATGTTCTACTAGTAGAAGATATGAAACATAATCTTCTAAGTGTAAGTCAAATGTGTGACCAAGGTCATAAAATTACTTTTGATTCATAGAAGTGCAATATAAGAAAAGAAGGTTCATGAAAATTTATTGCAACAGCTACAAGAACTTCAAGCAACATATAAGTATTATGTGAAACTGGAAATGAAAAGTGTTTTCTAGGAAAGGAAGATGAAGGTTGGCTATGGAACAGAAGAATGGGCCACATAAACTTTGATAACCTTGTCAAAGTCAGTAAAAAGGAAGCAGTTAGAAAAATGCCCCAGATCATGAAACCAACCAACACTTTATGCAAGCATTGTCAACAAGGAAAGAAAACAAAGACCAGGTTCAAATCAAAGACATATTCAACAACAAGACCACTAGGAATTGTGCATACTTATATAGTTGGACCAACTACAACAAAGGTTTTAGAAGGTGAGAAATACTTTATGTTATTATTTGATGATTATACAAGAATGACTGTAGTTTGATTTCTCAGGAATAAGTTAGAAGCTTTTGAAAACTTCAAGGTCTACAAGGAAATGGTTGAAAATCAAATGGATTCAAAAATCAAATTTTTGAGATCTGATAATGGAGGAGAGTTCACTTCAAAGGAATTTATGGACTTCTGCAGCAAGCATGGAATAAAATGAAAATTTTATGTTTCTAGGACACCTCAACAGAATGAAGTTGTTGAAAGAAAGAACATGAAAATACAAGAAATGGATCGAATAATGTTAATGGATTCCAAATTTATAGATATATTTTGGACACATGCAATGCATACAACAATTCACATTCAAAACAAATTAATGCTCATAAACAACAATGACAAAACTCTCTACTAGTTATGGAAAGGAAGACCAACAAATGTGAAGCACTTCAGAGTATTTGGAAGCAAATGCTACATCAAAAGAGAAGATGGTAGAATGGGAAATTTTGACTCTCGTGTGGAAAAAGGAGTACTTGTTGGTTACTCAAGTACAAGGAAATCATACAAGTGCTACAATATGAGATTGAACAAAGTTGTGGAAAGAATCAATGTAACAATTGATGAAACAGGTGGACGAGAATCAAAGGAAGAAGAAAATGAATCAATGGAATAGATTTACGAAGAAGAAGCAAAAGATGAAGAAAAAGTAGAAGGGGAATATGAAGAAGATCATATAGAAATAGAAGAGCAAGTTCAACAAGTACCTTCAAAGACACCTAGCAAACAAGTACAGAAGAATCATCCTTTAGATCAGATTATTGCAAACAAGGATGTAGGAGTTGAGACTAGAAGAAGAATATGTTCACCAGAACAAATGCACCTAGCCTCTTATCTATGATTGAACCAAGTAGTTTTGAAGAGGCTATCAAGGATGAATTATGGAATAAGGTCATGAATGAAGAATTGGATCAAATAGAGAAGAATGACACTTGGGAATTGGTTCCAAGACCAAGGAATAAGAATGTGATTGGCACAAAGTGGGTTTTAAAAAATAAATTGAATGAAGATGGACATGTTACAAGGAACAAATATAGATTGGTATGCAAAGGATACACACAAGTTGAAGGAATCAAATTTGAAGAGACATTTTCCCCAGTTTCCAGAATGGAAGCAATCTGATTTCTCTTAGCTTATGCATGCTCCAAGAATATTAAAGTGTATCAGATGGATGTGATATCACATTTTCTGAATGGGGAACTTGAAGAAGAAGTCTACATTGAACAACCAGGAGGATTTCAGTTGTCAGAGAATGTAGATTATGTGTGTAAATTGAAGAAGGCCTTATATGGTATAAAACAAGCTCCTAGAGCATGGTACTCTAGACTGGACAAATATCTACAACAGGTAGGTTTCAGAAAAGGAAGTGTAGACAACAACCTTTACATCAAGGTAACTCAAGATAGTATTTTATTAATTGAAGTTTATGTTGATGATATTATTTTTGGAAGTGATGATGACATGTTAAGCCAGAAATTTGCAAAGGATATGCATAGTGAATTTGAAATGTCATTACTTGGAGAACTATCCTTCTTTCTGGGTCTTCAAATATGTCAAAGCAACCAAGGAATTTTTATTTCTCAAACTAAGTGTATTAGAGAAATGCTAAAGAGGTTCGGAATGGAAGATTGCAAACCAGTTACCACTCCTATGCAAACCAGTTGAAATTTGAGCAAAGATGATGATTCAAAGTCTACAGACCAGAGGCAATACAGGTCAATGATTGTTATCTTACTATATGTGACAACATCCATACCAAAGGCAATACAAGTCAATGATTGTTAACCTACTATATGTGACAACATGCAGACCAGATGTAATGCAGGCAGTTGGACAGGTGGCAGGATTTCAAGCAGCACCAAAGGAATCACATGCCTTAGCAGTGAAGAGGATTTTCAAATATCTCAAAGGAACATAAGAGTTTGGATTATTGTATCCAAAAGGAAAGGATCTATCACTCATTTCCTACATAGATGTAGATTGGGCAGGTTACATTGATGACCAACGAAGCACCAGTGGAGAGACGTTCTATTTGGGTGAGTGTTTAGTATCTTGGCTAAGAAAGAAACAATCATAGATGATTTTAGGGGATAAATTTTGCTCATGGGATAATTTTCCATGGGTTTTCCCCAAAAAAGATGCTCTATTCTAAAAATGATTCGCAAAAATTCTATAGGATAAAAAAATTTTAACTTAAAATTCACCAAAATTTTATAAAAACTATATAAAATCCTTAGAAATTTGAATATTTTTACAAAAATATCAAAAAACATTTATAGTTGGCATATGAAGGATTAGTAAGATTCACCTAGGTTTCTACATTTATAAATAAATTTCCATCTGTTGACACTCGGAACTAAAATTTGGGTTGCAGCAAATCAATCCCTAGGCAACCTCGAACCACTTTGAATTGGAAGCTGCCCCCTCCCAACCCAAGAGGGATCTCTCGAACAATGTCACAATATGATCTTCAGTAAGCGTAAAATGGTGGGCAGATTTATGGGTAAATGATAGTTTTGGATTTTTGAAGTTTGGGGGTTGGACCAGGGAAACAGTCCATTGGGCATGGAGTCAAGTGAAAACCAAAGAAAAGAGATAATAGCAGTGATCGTATAACTTGCGGAAAATGAGGCAAAGTAAGTCTATCTTTCATCAATTTGATAATCATGAAGTGGTAGCAGAAAAAAGAAAGGAAAGGCCATCACAGTGAAAGCATCTATCAAGGAGGAATTTTCACTACGATAATCTTTAGAGGAAAACAAACAAAGGTTGATAACTAGATGCAGAGCGCTTATCTCGAACGAATTCTGACCAGTCACCATAGAATGCAACACATAATATCAACTGTGTGTAAGGAGCATATAAAATGAATTCCAAACAAGTTTAACACAACTGGAAAAAAAGGAAGAAATAAACAATATGATAATGACAACACGTATATATCAACTGTGGGTAATGAGCATATAAAATGAATTCCAAATAGATTTAACACATCTGAAATAAGGAAGAACATACTGAAGGAATCAATCATTATGAATCTCACAGTCTCAAGTAAATACATCATCTGTATTATTCCATTCTTGGCTTACAAAATAACTCAGCATACAAAGGAACCCCTCTTCACAAGAGGTTTATTCCCCAGCTCGCCCCCGTGCCCCTTTTTTCTCTGTTTCCTCCAACGATTATATCACCTATCGCACTCACAATACGTTACATAAAAAGAAAATGAAACGGTTTGCCTTTTGGAACTGTGCAACTGTCGGATGCATTGCCATTTCTTTTAACTGTTATTAATCATTTGACAAGTGGGGTATTTTTAGCATAACCTGCATATGATGGATTCATTAAATAGAGCTGCATTGCATCATCCTGGGAATGTATGTTGGTAGACGTAGCTAAACTACCATTTTTAACAACTCCAGCCTACAACCCACTTCCTGCCAGAACTAGAGGTGTTGCTATTGTATTATGTCTGCCATACGCACCAGAGGGTTCATTCAGTAAGCCATGTACGAACTTAATAGGATAATCACTATTTGACGACGTATTCAAGCTCTTCCAGTTGCCCAAATTTGGAACTATACTGGTCTTACTACCAGAAAAGTTTGAATTGGAATGTCCGAAGCTTGAATATGAAACTGCCCCCATAGCAGATTGTCGATTAGACTCATCTTCACTGGAAGCTTGTTGTAAGACTATCCCCTTCGGGGGAACACCGAGCAACTCTGCACCTGTTGAAAAATTGTACATTTCAGAGGATAGCATGCTTGCATCATACATTGGCATTTCATCCCCAGTGTTTTCTTGTGTAGGATGCCCCGGATATTCCCTGGAGGAGTCGTGACTTCTGGTCTGATTATGTGCTTCTGTGGTTATTACCAATTGCGGTGCTTGTTGTAAAATATAATTTGAAAACCTAGATGTATCAGTTTGAGTCCCAATCTATGGAGACGAAAGATTCTGCTGTACTCTCAATTTCTCACACCGGCTTTGCTTTGCAATGTGCGCTTGAGATCTTAATTGGTTCATTCTTAGGAAAGAATGCTCTAGTATTGTGGAGTCCAAACATCCTGTGTCCAATCCTTCTGACATGAGTTCCTACCTTGGAGCACTTGAAATATCTTTGGCAATTCCTTGTCTATACCCATGCCACATTTACAACATTCAATGCCCAATAGGCATCCATAACTATTGGTTGACTGCCTTGTAATGTGAATCTTATTCTTGCTTTCAATTTGTTAGCCCATAGTTCATGTCTCTTAGAAGAATATGTCATCCAAGGACTTGTCTTCATATTTAAACCATTATGCCTTTCAAACCACCTCCTAGTTCATCTGGATGTTATTTCTCTGGATTTCTCATCTCTGACATTAATTTCTCTTGGCATCGTGAGAAATGGTATTGTATAGGCGAAGACAATGAACAAGTGGAGACAATCCATTGGAGGATCCTTGGAGGGGAGTATGAGAGGGCATGTTGCCACATTTGGCCTCGTCGTATTGAACTTAGTATGCCCACTGTGTTGTTTTTCTTCTGCATGCAGCTCTTAAACTCCTCCAACTTTAGCAGCTTTGTTTTCTTGAGGAAGAAAAACAAACCGAGATGAATATGGATAGGATGGTTTTCATCAGTCAGATTGATGATATGCCATAATTCGCTCGTTCCCTACCTCGATGTCCCAGGAACTGCTGCCAGAAATGGTAATCCGTTTAGCAACAAATTGGTCGGGTCTCTCGAAGCGCTTTCGTATTCATACAATGTAATATAACGCGTCTGAGTGAAATTGTTCTTGTTGGGAATAGGGTATCGAACCAATCTCTCTGGAATGCGGCTGTCATGATGATTCTTGGCAGGTTCTTTCATTCCCTCCATCACAAATTTCATAACTTTGCTGGTCAGATTATTCACTGGTTCGCCATCGGGGTACACATATGGAGCGTTGTTTATCAAGATAATATCGTCCCCATCGGTGCTCACACTGCTAAATTCAATTATGATGTAAGATTAGTCCTTGAATATCATGGATGAACTGGAAATATGGCTTTGATCACAATCAGAGACAACATCTTGAAGACTCGGAAGAAGGTTAGAATGAAATGACATGCTAGGCTTGCTCCAAGGAACATGAGGGACCGAGGCTTCTCCAATCATAATCTGCAATCCCTGCATCATTGTGGGTCTAGTCCCGGGATCAGGATGTGAACAGAGAATTCTGACCAGCATCATTCTTCTCATTTCATTCTCATCGAAATTTCCTTTAGATCTTATGTCTGAGGCCTCAAGAAGCTTCCCATCCCAATCTACCAAATTACTCTCTCCAGGTTGCGTATCTTCCTCAATAGCTCTCCTTCCACAAGAAGCTTCCAAAAAAACTTCCCCAAAGCTAAAGACATCAGTTTTGTGTGGGGATTTTCCCGAGAACAAATACTCAGGAGCAAGGTACCCCATTGTTCCTGCTGTTAAAGTTGCATCAGGGCTCTTATGTTCTCTATAAGCCGAGTAAGCCCAAAATCTCCAAGCCTTGCATTGAAGGTGTTGTAATCTTCTGCAGATCAATGGTTGCCTATCCATAATCTCGTACAATCTCGTGTAATGTGGCTCTTCGAGAAATAGCGGTGAGAAAACTTAGAACACACACTTTCTTCCCAAAAGTCCCTACAAGTCCTTCAGCAAATCTAATGCAAGTTATAGATAATTGGAAATAAGATGTGATCCTCAAACACATTTGGGATGAAAATACTGAGTAAAACAATTTCTGAAATCTATTACAACACCATCCTTAAAATCATCCCTGGAAACAATCATCAGTATCTTTATCTATAGTCGAAGAAGAGTATATTGCAACAACATGATGTTGTACATAGGTTCTATGGATGAAACAAACTTTGAAAGATATAGAGGTTGAGTATGATGAGCCCATTCCAATCTATTGTGATAATACAAGCATAGTTAGTATCTCAAATAACCTAGTGATGCACTCCAAGATGAAGCACATTCCCATCAAGTATCACTTTCTATGGGAACAGGTTGCAGAGAAGAACATCAAAGTTGAATATGTGGGAACAAAAGAACAAGTGGAAGACATCTTTACAAAACCACTTCCAAGATAATCCTTTGAGTATCTTCACCATAGACTCGGAGTAATTTCTACTCCAAAATGAATGCTTTTGAATGCTTATCTTATATGTCCTAGATTTACAAGAGGAAGCACCATAACAAGGATAGTTCAGTTTGGGAGAGCAGTTTTAGGAAGAGTTCAGTAAGGGGGAGTATCCCTAAGGATAGGTCAGTTAAGGGGAGAATCCCTGGATGGAAAGATACATTTTCCATTGATGACAAAGGGGGAGAGATTCATCAGATGCAGGATAGAGAGTTAAATTCTTGGAGAAAGAGCATAGAGGCATGGTTTCAGGGGGAGTAATGGTCATAGGGGGAGAATGAGTGATTTGAATTCAATATTGCATCATAGTGTTTCCATCAATGCAAAAGGGGGAGATTTTTTATTAATTGGGTTGGTTGTCATCAATGTCAACCCTTGAAGAAAGTCTGGTAGCACAAAGTTATGGGTAATGGAGCCAAGTTTGTTTGATGTATAATGGTATGATTTTTAATATATTTGAAGATAATACTATTCTAGATGGGTAGTACATGCCATTCCATTTCCGATGCTATGTGGAACGTCACATAACTCCTCACGGTTAGAGAGTTATGGCCATCTGAAGTTGCAGAACCCTCATGAGTTATCTAGAAGCCCCTAAAAGGTCAAAGTAGTCAAAGTGGGTGCAAAGAAGAAATTATTTAAATAATAAAGTTAGTAGAGAATTTACTATTTATGGATAATTCAAAGTGGTTGCAAAAGAAATTATTTAAATAATAAAGTTTGTGGAGAAATTATTATTTGTGGAAAGTGGTTAAGTTAAGTGGACAAGTGGTTAGAAGTGGGTTAACCATAAAATAAGGAATGTAGCTTAAGATGGTTAGAGGTTAACCCCTTGAGGAAGCTACATGAAAGTATAAATAAGAGGCATGGGTATCTCATTTGATTATCATTGAGAACATTTAATATCTATTATTGTGTAAGGCTTATTGCAGGTACTCATTGATACATATGAAGCTGCAAAAGTCTGAGGTAGCACGAAGGGTTGATAGAAAAAGTTTTGGAATTACAGATAATACTAAAAAACCCTAAGTTCTGAGATGTATGTGAGCTAACAGTGAAACAAGGTACGTACATACATTGGATACCAATATAACAGAGCGCATACGCACGTCAGATGTTAGTATAAAAGGATGCATATGTAAGAGCAAAGACATGGAAATCTGAGGAGATGAAGAAGCCAAGGTTTTAGATTCTAAGAACAAGCTCCCAGGAAGGTTTGCATTGATTAGATACATCATATCTATCCACTGGTTCAAAAGTTATGTCTTATTTCTATGAGTAGTTGGATTTTGATGTATGCATGAGAAATGGTTACGGATATTTGAGGATTCTCTTGATTTGGATTATTTTCGGCACGAAATGAGAGCGGAGATATAATAAAGAAATGCACAGAGATATCGCAGATATTCAATAATATAATATAAATGTATCAAGGATGCAACCATAAAAATAGATATACAGTAATACACGATTTCTATTAATGAAATAAATGTACAAAGACTGTAAAAATAC